>JASVEL010012422.1:0-125632 GCA_032618575.1 Nicotiana noctiflora | reverse complement strand
CAACGGTAACTTCCCCAGCAGCCAGCCCCCCCCCCCCCCCAGCTCCCCAACCCTCCTCCCCCCTCCTCCGGCGACCCCCTCCCCCCCGGCGACCCCCCCTCCGGCAACCCCCCAGTAAGTGTCTCTCTCTCCTTTCTTCACTACCCCAGCCCCTACCTGCCCCCTGCCACCCATAACCCCGGTGACCCCCTCCGGCGACCCCCTTTCTCCGGCGACCCCACCCCCCCAGCAAGTTACCTCTCTTCCTCTCCTCTCTCCCCTCTACACACTATCTCCTCCCTATTCCCCCTTCTCTCACACCCCCCTACCCCACCCTCTTCTTTTTGTGACTTTTAGGCAACCCCTCCCCTTTTCCGAGCTAGGCAGCCCCTCCTGCCCCCTCCCCCCCCCCCTTTTTGGAGTTTGTTGTGTGTGTGATTTTCAGGTACTAGCCACGGCGGACAAGGCAAGCTTTCGGCGTGAAGAGCAAAGCATCACCGGACGAAACGTGCAAGAGCTAGCGGTAGTTGATATCGAGCGAATCAAAGCGTACTTCCAGGTTTTTCCATCGGGAGTTGGTACCTCCCGGCCTCGTATTCACTCTGTACATCTTTTTACGTTTCTAGCTAAATATCCTGTGTGTGGTTTACTTTGCCGATTCCTAACTTGCATTAGTTTGCGTATTCCGCAATAGTACGTGTGTAGCAAATCGTCCTCCGTAATCGATCGGAGGATAATGGCCGCGACGGGGACGGTAGTGTGCGGTCGTCGTCCTCGGGGCGGGTGTCGCAGGCGAGAGAGGGGCCGGGAGTGGTTCTCGCGGGCAGGAGGCGAGGCGGGCGGGAAGAGGCAGGCGAACGCTCTAGATTAAGGATCGGGTCGTGGAACGTAGGCACCCCAGAACCATTCCCTGGCGGCGGCGTTCTTCGTACGACAGGTCAACATAGCCCGTGTCCAGCGAGACCAGGGAAAGGTCGGGCGTTGCGAATGCAGACGGTTTAAGTCGTGGTATTCGGGGCCGCGAGAGGTAAGAACGGCGGCGGCATCTCGGCGGACAGTGATCTGGGCGAGTCCGTGGTCGAGGTTAGACGAGTGAATGATAGGTTAACGTCTATTAAGTCAGTTATCGGGGTTGCATCCCGAACGATCATCGCTTACGCGCCTCAAGCAGGATTAGAGGACGAGGTTAAGAGGCGCTTTGGGAGGGCTTGGACGATTTGGCGAGTAGTATTCCCCAACCGAGAAGCTTAGTTATCGAGGGACTTTAACGGTCACATCGGGTACGATGTCGGCGGTCAGGCGCAGGTTCACTGCGCTTGTCGGTCAGGAACGAGGAGGCACTTCATCGCTGATTTCGCCAGTGGCTTCGAGCTCCTAATTGCGAACTCGACATTTCGGAAGAAGGAAGAGCATTTGGTCACCTTCAAAAGTTCGCGGCGAGGACCCGTATTGATTACCTCCTTCTCGTACGAGCGACAGAGGCTTACGCAAGGACCGCGTGTTATTCCGTGAAGTCCCTTTCGACTCTTCATGGACTCCTAGTGATGGATGCTCGCTCGGGCGAAGAGGAAGAGGAGGAGTGCTCGTGGGCGACCGCGATCAGACGGGGCGTCTAACCAGCGAGAAAGCCCGTGAGTTCGAGCAGGTTAGCCGACGGCGAGCTCGATAAGCTTCGGGAAGCCGGACGCAACGTGGCTCTGGAGACGGCGAACTTAGTTAGTGAGGTAGCACCGGACGTGCTCTGGCAGCTGCGGTTATTCTGCAGTACATCAGTGCGACCGTCGGCGGAACGACGTAGTCCGAGAAAAGCCGAGGTAAAGAAGCGGCAGCTTGCTAAGTTGGCGGCGAGCACCAACGAGTGACGAAAGGAGAGCGAACAGTGAGACCTACAGGCGGCGAGGTAAGCGAGGCAACTGCGGTTACCAAGCTAAAACGCAGACGATTTGGTCGCACGTACGAGGAATTAGTGAGAGAGGCGGGACGCGAAGTTATTCCGCTAGCTAAAGTAGCGAGATATGGCGCGCGAGATTCAGACCAAGTTCCGCGCATCAATGACGACGATGGCAGTAGCTCACGGCGAGTCTCGTGTCGGCAGAGAGGCGTACGCACTTTCGAGATCTTCTTAACGACGAGTGGGATCGAAACATGTAGCTCGGGAGCTCGGGGCATTCGCAGAACCACGTAGACCTCGGGTACCGTGCAGTCGCAGTAGTGCGACGAGGTCACGGTGGCTTGCGGGCGACGGCAGTGAGCCGAGCCGACCGGCCTCGACGAGATCCCTGCGAGTCTCGGAAACGCATGGGCAGTCGGGAGCCGAGCGGTTTTCAGTTGTTCAATGCGATCCACGGTGACTACACGGACGCCGAGGAGCTGACGTGAGTACGCGCGTGCCTCTTGCACAAAAACAAAGCGGATATCCAGTGACAGAACAACTATAGGGGTATCAAATTAATAAGTCACACCACGAAGGTATGGGAGCGGGTGATCGAGGCGAGGGTGAGGGAGACGACATCTATATCGGCGAACCGCTTAGCTCACGCGGTCGCTCCACTACGTAGCCTATCCACCTTGTCGCAGATCGAGCGGAACAGGCTCAGTGATAAGAAAAGGACTTGCACACGGTGTTTATCGACTCGAGAGGCGCATGTACGATGTCCCGGCGGAAGTGCTAGCAGAGGCGCCCGGAGGCGAAGAACAGTGCTCAAGCCTCACATCGTAGCAATCGAAGACATGTACGATCGGAGCCAAGATCAGTAGGTTGGGACGGCGAAGCATGCGACTCGCACCATTTCCTGCTGGTTACGTGGCTCCACCGAGCGACCCGCGCCAGCCCTCTCTTGCTCGCCTTCGCGACGGATGCTATAACCCAAGCATATTCGGACGGGACGTGCCTCGGCGTATGCTATTTAGTCGATGACACAGACGATGACAGACGAGACGCAGGCTCGCGCGAACGAGAGTTGAAGCACGTGAGACGAACTCTCGAGTTCATGGTTTCAAAACAAGCAGATTCAAGATCGAATACTTGTAACGCAAGCTTAGCGCCGAGCCGAGCGAAGAGGGCAGGACGCAATGATCGGAGCTCGTGTCATCGCTAAGCAGGACAGCTCGTACATCTTGGGTCGACGATTCGGGGACCGAGAGATCGACGCGGATGTCACTCATCGTACAGGAGCGGGATGGTCGAAGTAGGTTAGCATCGGGAGTCCCGCGTGACAAGAAAGCTGCCACCGAAACTCGAGCGGAAAATTTTATGAAGTCGCGAGTCAGACCCGCTACGTTGTACGGGGCGAGCGTCGGTCGCGCGAAGAACTCTCATGTTCGCAGTAACGAAGCGTCGCGGAGACGAGGACGCCGACGCGGACGCGCGGACTCACCAAAGTTAGACAAGACAAGAACGGAGTTATTCGGCAGGCGCGAGGTGGCCCCGGTCGGACGAGAACAGCGTGGTCGAGGCTCGGTGGTTCCGGCACGAGCGAGGAGACGTCCGACGCCCCGGTGAGAAGTCATGAACGCACCGGCGGCGGTCGGCGCGAGGAGAGCGCGAGGGAGGCCCAAGAGGCATTGGGGAGAGATGTGATTAGGCATGACACGGCCAGGATGGTATATTTCAGCGGACACGACCTCGATAGAAAAGTCCTGAGGTCTAGCATCGGTGTCAGTAGGATAGGACCCCTAGAATTTTTTCACTCTTTCCCGGGGTCGAAGTAGGCTTGTCGGTGGCGACCATGCATGATTCGTGCATCGGATCGCGTCCCCCTACGGTAGTTATTTACGGTAGTTACTCTGTTTGATATTATCGCATGTCATTTTATGTATAATTCTTATGTTTAGATAACTATTTATGCGATTTCCGCCGGAATATCTTTTTCTCTTCTTTGTTTTTGTTTTTGTTGTTGTTTTCCTTTCCTTTTCTAGGCCGGGGTTCGATCGAAATGCCTCCTACCCTTGGATAGGGGTAAGGCTTGTCTACATATTACCCTTCCCAGACCCCACCTTGTGGGACTATACTGGGTAGTTGTTGTTGTTGTTACACTGATGCTAGTAGAGAATAGAATAGTTGATGTCAGCCTTACAAGTCGGATAGCAAATCTACAAGCAAATGAATGGTATATGTGGCTGAAAAGGTGGGAAAACATGGTCCTTTCGAGGATAAAATGGGCTGAGATAATATAGCAGTCTTAGAAACCAAAAGATAGAAATCCGTGGCTGCCAGCATTGAAGTGCTGAGTGTCAACATTAATAAGTGAATATTGATTTTGTGAACATAACTTACCTATGAGAGGACATGTATGGGAAATTGGCATATTACATTTGGGACCCTGGCTAGAAGGAGAATGTGCAATATGTAAAGATGTGCCTACATATACAAGAAGAATAATCTATTTTCATTCAAAACCAAGTTATCTCAGGATTATAATCATGGAATTATAACCAGGATAGATAATCTCGCCTTCTATATGGGACAAGATAATTCCATGATTTTGATATAAATTCTATCCTGGTTTTACCTAATACCCACAACCAAACACTGGACAAATTTAATCCCAAATTTTATACTGGGATAACCCCCTAATCTTGTAACCATACGGCCCCTTAGTGCTATGCAAGAAATTGGTTTACTTTATTTCCTTAGTTTCTCTAGAGGATGATCTTGAACCTCCCTCCATTCTTCTTTTCCTTTTTCTTCTTTTTAGTTGTTCATTTGGTTGTTGTTCGTTACTTTGAGAGTTTGGTTTAAGATCTGTAACTCTATTTTCTGGTCAATACAATTTGGGTTCAGTACAGGTGACAGCAAAGGACAGGAGGAGAAAGAAGGAAAGAAACGTTGAACTAACTAGAATTCCAAAATACTCCACAAATTAAGAGGAAACAGGGTTATTTCTGTGCTGCCAGCAGAATCATGTCATGTATTCTATCCATATCCGCCAGAGTTACTGTAACTGTAAAAGTTAAAGCTGAGATAACCAAATAACGTGTTCCATGTCCCAATCGTTTCTCATCATACTATGGTTTTGCACAATAATTCTGTAAGGAGTCTTCTAATGAATCAGCCAGTTGGTTACTGCATAACACAACTTGTTATGCTAGATATTAGAATTGGTCAAAGACATAAATTTTGAAGACAGAAACTTAACAACAATATGAGTACCCCACTCTTCCATGCGCAGATAAGGAATTTCTAGCAGCATAAAAAAGAGTTATCACACTGCTAACAAATGTTGTCCACATCTAGAAAAAAATGGATAAAAATCATGCACAAACATACTGGAAACTAATAGAATTCCAAAATACACAAAGATATGAAAGAATTCTTACAGGGGCGGAGGCCGTGGATGCTCTACTTGGATTCATAGCTTCCAGCCGTCTTTTCAATTCCTCCAATCTAGCAAGCTGACTGTTACTACTTTCCAGAACCTATAAAGAGAATCTCATTTGAGAAATATTCACAAAATCTAACAATGCAAAGGTAATAGTACAGAAGAAAAAGTACCAGGCTATTCAAATCCTCACAAAGCTTTTGTTTAATCGCCTCCTCGTCTTTAACAGCCTGTGATGCTGCTTCCCAAGCCTAGAAGTCATTATCAGATTTATTATAAGTAAACCACATAAGCAATGGACACTCCATTATAATTTTCTAAGAAGGACAACTAAGTGATTTTATTGTTCGCCGTCTCGCTTTAGAGCACTTATTTTTTTAAAATTTCTTCCATCTTTTTTCTGATTGTTGAAATCATATTGTAGGAGCAAAACCACATTACATGACTAGACTGATATAAAAACTAATATAAGGACACGGTGCGACCGGAAGCCACTGCATCCCCGTAAAAAGTGACAGAATGATCCTTGTAAAGTTCATCCATTAGTTTTAATCTGATTTACTTGGGCATGACTCAGTACATACTTCTAAAAGTTACTATCAATTTCTTGTTCACACTGCTAAGAATGAAGTCTATGCTTCCTAATTCAAGGAGGAATGAAACATATGAAAGCCAAAGAGAAGACAAAAGATTCTCTTTACACCATCAAATAGAGATGCCTCCAGCCTTTTCACCTATGTTGCGTGGACTCTCCAAAATGTAGCCGCACCCGTGTCGGATCCTTCAAAAATGCACTACTTTTGGAGGATCCGACACGTACCCGGCCACATTTTCGGAGTGTCCGAGCAACATAGCTTTCCACAAGACAATGACTTTCAGCACACAAGAACTGAATAGCAATGGACCTAAACCAGCTAAAACGTGATTTAGTGCTAAGCCAGTATATTGGAGAAATAGTAGCTGACACAAAAAAAATTGAACTGCGGGAACAGGAGAGGTTAGGTGGTCATTGGAAGTGCTGAAACAGTGTTTGTTTTAAGGTGACAGATGGTGTCTGAAGATAGAAGAGTTATGGAGATAACGCTAGGGTTGTCTAGTCACTCTATTATGTAATCCAGAGATATCATATTCCATGAACATGTGTTTCAGCTATCATTACTCTTCCCTGCCTCTACATTTCCTACTCATCCTAAAAATTTGTGGATCATCAGCTTTCTAATTCCTTTCCTTCATTTACTCCTTCATTCCTTTCATATCCTCCTCACTTTTCTCCTTTCCTTAGGAAATCAACAAGGACTTATAATCCCCCTAGCTACCTCCAAGACTATTGAGTGTTCTTCCATCACTCCTCCTGCTCCACAAGCTAAAACCTGCAAGGTTTTCTCTGCTAAGATCCAAGCTTTACCAAAAAGCTGCTTCTTATCCTACTTGGCAAGAAGCAATACTAAAGGAATTCCAAGATTTGAATGCAAAACCTGGGGCATGTTCTTCTTCTGCCTGGCAAGAGAACTATTCCTTGCAAGTGGTCACCTAAATCAAACAGAGATCTAATGGCTTCACCGAGAGATATAATGCTAAACTGGTTATTAGAGGTGAGTCTCAGCAGAAAGGTATAGCAGATACTAAAACTTTCTCCCCAGTTGTCATCACAGCCATTTAGTGCCTGCTCATTCTTGCTGTTAAGAAAAGACGGAATGTCTATCAGTTGGATGCTAAAATGTTTTCCTTGGGGAGACCTTCATGAGAAGGTTTATATGAAGATCTGCCCTGGTCTCACTGTTTCTCCTCCTTCTGCCACTCTATTGGTTTGTATACTTAAAAGGTCTCTCTATGGGTTAAATTGCCAAACTCTCGGAGTTATCCTATCCAGGGGCTATTCTTCTAGCAGAAATGATTCTCATTGCTCACCAAGGTGTCATAATCTTCTAATGTGGTATTAGCAGTGTATGTTGACATATTTCTGGTTGGTGATTGATAATGGAATGCTGACATTTAAATCCTTCTTGGATGAACAGTTCAAGATCAAGGATCTAGGTGTATATTTCATCACTTTCTTGGTCTTGAAGTAACTAAACTTCCTCAAAGCTATGTTGCGGATTAAGACAAATATGGCCAGGATCTTCTTTATAAGTTTCATTGTTCTAGGGTGGCCCATGTTGTGACTTCTTTGGATTCTTCTATTACAGTGTGAGTTGACGAAGGCGAGCCCCATCTTCACCTTTCTTTGTACGGAATACATGTTAGGAGGCTGAATTTCTACAGCACACTAGACCTGGTATCTCTCTCAGTCCAGCACCTTAATCATTTTTCAATCTATGGTGGCTCATATTCTGAGGTATCCCTTGATAGATCCAGCTCAAGGGATTCTGTTGTTTTTACAAATTTTTCTTTAAAAACATATTTTGATCCTAATTGGGCTGCATGCGCTATCTCCCAGAGGTCTGTTACTGGTACTTCATTACAGTGTATGTTACCCCTATCTCTTGAAAGCCTAAGAAGCACTCCACAATCAATAGCATATGTGCAAAAGAGCGACAAGATCCACGCATCTTAAAGCGAAAAGCGTGAAGTGAATAGCATGCTTTTTCAAAGTGAAACGTACAATTTACAGAATACTAAAGAGAGCAAATATATATATGAATTTAGCACCCTAATAATGAATTTGTAATTAAAAAGCTAATTTCAGCATCCAGTATACAATAATGCTGATATTAGTCCAATTTCTCAAAGTTGAGATTTTAAAGAACTAACAGCATGCTGTTTTAAGTTTACACTTCTCTAAAGCACATCACTTAAGCCATGACCCTCTGCTTCGCACTGTTTCATCAGTTTCAGCAACGAAACGATGGCTTTTAATAACACTGGGCTGAGACCGAGTATAGAGCCTTAAGGAGTATGGTTACCAAAATTGCTTGGTTGAAGAATTGTGGTTGCTCTTGGCTTGCTTATTTCTAAGGCTGTTACTAAATTTTGTGATAGTCAAGCTGCTTTGAACATTCCCAGGAACCCTATTTTTCACGAGCACATTAAACATATCGGTAACTGTCACTTTGTTGGGGACATGCACAATTCTTGGGTCATATATCTACCTTTTGTTCCTTATGATCCTCAACTAGCGGATGTGACCTAGTTACTAAGGGGTCGTTTAGTTGGGAAACAAGTTATCCCAGGATTAATTATCCCGGAATTAGTTATCCCGAGATTGTGATCTCAACCTTCCAAAGGGGTAAAAATAACACTACAATTCCGGGATAAATAATCTCGAAATTAGTTATACTGCGATTTTATCCCAACCAAATGTGGGATAAACTCATCTCAAATTTAATCCCGAAATTAATTATCCCTTAATCCTCGTACCAAACGAGCCCTAAGGGTTGTTTGGTTACGAGGATAAGGAATTATAATCCAGGGATGAAATGTGGTAATATTTTATCCCATGTTTGGTGAGATTTTTAATTTCAGGATTAGCAATCCTAGGAATGTTTATACTACAATTGTGGTTAGTTTTATATCACACTCTATGTGGTATATCAATCTCGGGATTACTATCCCAAGATAAACAACAAAATGACACATTTGCTATTCTCCAAAGCTTTTCCTTCAAAGTCTTTTAAGAAACCCAAGGTTAAAGATGAAAATAAATGTTTATCCAAGTTTATCTAGTTTAAACCAAACACATATCTTGCATTATACCTGTATATCCCATTTTTAAACATCTACCAATAAGAGTATATCCACTAAATAATCTCGTCATTATTTAATCCCTGCACTAAAATCCCTACATTGTCATCTCAGTATCACTTGTTCACACTTCACAAACCCTCACCACCGATTATTATGCAAGTTGGATGTTGCCACAAGCTTAAAGGAGGGGGTCTTAGAGCTGGTGTCCATGCCCCACATGAAGAAGGCCTGACCTGAGTTTCTTATGGATGTAGCAGACTTGGCCCAATTGTTTATTTTTATCAGGGTGATGTATTTTTTTTCCAGTTATTGTTATTGTCTATTCATTGTTAATATATGTACCATTATTGAGGTTTCTATGGAAGGTTTGAGACCTTTTCAATACAACTTTTCTCTCTCTCTCTCTCTCTCTCCCCCCACCCCCCCTAGGGTTTCCTTTGATTTGATCTGTGATTCTCTTCGATTCTCGGAATTAAAACAAATTGCATGCCAAAGCACCCTTTTTGCTTCATCCCAGACATTTCAGGAAAAGGTAAAAAAAGAACTCAGATTTCACAAAGATTTCCTAATCCAGAAGGCACTTTTAATTAACAGTTCATGAATATTGAGGGGTGTCAAAGACACAAAATCACAACTTTTACTATTTTTTTCCTTTGTGTCAAAATAAAAAATGTAACACTCTTGTATTGTCCTTTTCTTTTTCTTTTTATATGGTGGATGACATCCTCCCTTCTTTCTTCTCTGTCTTTTCAACCAGACATTGTGAACATTCCAATAGTGTAAATCTTCTAAACCAAATAAGCTCATCTATCTAAAGTTTGAGACCTTTTCAATACAACTTTTCTCTCTCTCTCTCTCTCTCTCTCTCTCTCTCTCTCTCTCTCTCTCCCCTAGGGTTTCCTTTGATTTGATCCGTGATTCTCTTCGATTCTAGGAATTAAAACAAATTGCATGCCAAAGCACCCTTTTTGCTTCATCCCAGACATTTCAGGAAAAGGTAAAAAAAGAACTCAGATTTCTCAAAGATTTCCTAATCCAGAAGGCACTTTTAATTAACAGTTCATGAATATTGAGGGGTGTCAAAGACACAAAATCACAACTTTTACTATTTTTTTCCTTTGAGTCAAAATAAAAAATGTAACACTCTTGTATTGTCCTTTTCTTTTTCTTTTTATATGGCGGATGACATCCTCCCTTCTTTCTTCTCTGTCTTTTCAACCAGACATTGTGAACATGCCAATAGTGTAAATCTTCTAAACCAAATAAGCTCATCTATCTAAAGCAAGATCCATGAGGTACCAGTATCTTTTAACAATTTCTTAGTGGCACATACGGATATCACACATTCAAGGAAGAGATATATGAAAAAAACGAAAAGGAATGTTACTGCAAGACAAGTGCTGCGACAATGAGATGCTTAACTTCTCTTAATGGTAGAAAAATCAGAATTAGAGTCTGTTCTATCTTTTAAGATAAAAACACAGAAAGGGAGGTTAGACAAACCTTTCGTGCTTGCTCTTCCCTCAGCTTAGCAACACGGATTCTCTCTGTTGATGTTTCTATTTTCTTTCTCATGAGTTCAAGTGCTGAAGGTGCACAGGAAGCACTTAAATCAACAATGTATCGAAAGGTAATGGTGCTCAAGATGTAGCATTATTATAAGTCACAAACCTGCTTTTTTCGGCCCAGCAGTAAGCTTCATCTCCATATTCAGGTTCATGAGTTCCCTTTCAACATCACGGATCTTGGAATAATTTTCATCAATATATCTGGAAAGTTATAGCAGAATATCAGAAATTATTATGCATGTAAAACTCGGAAAGACCATCTGATGTGGAAAGCAGTCTGATGCAGGAATCAGCATAAATACAAGTCAATATTACACCTCCATTTCTTCTGTAGAACTAGGCCTCCATTAAAACATCCAACTCCAAATCAGTCACCTCTGACAAATGTGTTCACCAGATAAAAGAATCTAAGAACATGAGGCAAGGTGCGGGCAGGCTAGCCCAAATATCGCCGTTATCAAGAAAAGGAACTAGTAATACATCCAAAAATTTCCGAAACAAAGATCTACAAGATGAAAAAGAGTACCCTATGCATGGAAAAAATTTCCCTTGACGAAATCTCTCCAATACTATGTTGCTCGAACTATCCAAAAATTTCGCCGGGTGCGTGTCGATCCTCCAAAAGTAGTGTATTTTTTGAGGATCCGATACGGGTGCGGCAGCATTTTGGAGAGTCCATTCCACGCAACATAGCTCCAATATAATGTTTTCATATAGAGAAATGAATGACTAAACTTTTTTCCGAACTTCAATTTGTTTGAAAGATCTCTAATTTATATATTTGGTAAATCAACTTTTAGATATTCCAAAATTAAAGCTTTCTGAAAGAAAAAGTCTACTTTTTCCTTGATAATTGGTCAGATAAACATCAATATAGTGATTTGTTTAAATAGTTTCTGTCAAAATAACAACCACCATATTCACTATTTGAAACTACACAAAGACGTTTTATTTGTGAATTTATCCCAAGACTCTCTTCCCTAACTGTGTATAAAATTGCCCAATCGAGCTCTGTGAAGTATGCTGGTCATCAAAATTCATTACTATATCCTTGTAAGCTAAATCATCTTATTTTGTCACAATTTGAATTTTGGATAACATGGTGTCGGGCCAATTCACTTGCTATTTTCTCCCAGTTTACTTACCCATGCTCAACAACAACAACAACAACAACTACCCAGTATAGTCCCACAAAGTGGGGTCTGGGGAAGGTAATATGTAGACAGGCCTTACCCCTACCCGAAAGGGTAGAGAGGCTGTTTCCAATCGACCCTCGGCTCAGGGAGAGAAAAGAAAAGCAAGAATAATAAAAAAAATACAAATAAAAGAGCATTAGTAACTGCAGTAGAAATCGCGTAAATAAATATCTAAATATAAGAAACATAAATAAAATGGCATGCAATAATATCGAACAGTAACTACGATAAATAACTACCATAAGAGGCCACAATCCAATACATGAATCGTCTATAGAGAGCATTACCAAGTCCTACCCAACCCCGGGAAAGTAGTACAAAAATTCTCGAAACCCCTATCCTACAACCCTGATACTAGACATCCAGACTCTTCTATCAAGGGTCATGTCCTCGGAAATTCGCATACTAGCCATGTCCTGCCTAATCACCTCTCCTCAATGCCTCTTAGGCCTTCCTCTGTCTCGCCTCACGCTGACCACCTCCAGCCGCTCACAACTCCTCACCGGGGCATCAGGGCTTTTCTCCTCCGCACATGCCCGAACCACCTGAGTCTCGCTTGTGGCATCTTCTCATCCAGTGGGACCACCCCCACCTTCTCTCGAATAACTTCATTCGTAATCTTATCTAACCTGGTGAGCCCGCACATCCACCTGAGCATCCTCATCTCCGCAACCTTCATCTTCTGGACATGAGAGTTCTTCACCGGCCAGCACTTCACCCCATACAACATGGAAAGTCTAACCACAGCTCTATAAAACTTCCCCTTGAGTTTCCGTGGCACTTTCTTATCACACAGGACTCCTGATGCAAGCCTCCACTTTGACCATCCCGCTCTTATACGACGAGTGACATCCCCGTCTATCTCTCCGTCCCCCTGAATCACCGACCCAATATATCTGAAACTGTCCCTCTTGGCGATGACCTGAGATCCAATCTTCACGTCCCTGCCTACTTCGCTCGGCTCGGCTCGTCGCTAAACTTGCACTCCAGGTATTCTGTCTTAGACCTGCTTAGTTTGAAACTCTTAGACTCGAGAGTCTGTCTCCATACCTCTAGCCTCTCATTAACACCAAACCTCATCTCATCTATCAAGACTATGTCATCAGCAAATAGCATACACCAAGGCACATCCCCTTGAATATGTCGGGTTAGAGCATCCATCACCAAGGCAAACAAGAGAGGGCTAAGCGTCGATCCTTGATGGAGTCCCATAACCACCGGAAAATGGTCTGAGTCGCCACCCACCGTCCTAACCCTAGTCTTAGCTCCATCGCACATGTCCTTGATTACTCTGATGTAGGCTTCCGGCACGCTCTTCGCCTCCAGGCACCTCCGTAACACCTCCTTAGGGACCTTGTCGTACGCCTTCTCCAAGTTTATAAACACTATGTGCAGGTCCTTTTTCTTATCCCTGAACTGTTCCGCCAATCTCCTGACAAGGTGGAAAGCTTCTGTAGTGGAGCGACCCAGCATGAAACCGAACTGGTTCACACATATAGATGTTATCTCCCTCACCCTCGCCTCGATCACCCGCTCCCAGACCTTCATGGTGTGACTTATTAATTTGATACCCTATAGTTGTTGCAGCACTAGATATCCCCTTTGTTCTTGTACAAGGGCACCATTGTACTCCACCTCCACTACTCCCGCATCCTTTTGGTCCTGAAGATCATATTGAACAACCTGGAGAGCCACTCCACTCCTTACCTACCCATGCATTCCCAGAACTCCACCGGAATTTCGTCTGGCCCGATTGCTTGAACCCTACTTATCTTACGCAGAACCCCCACAACCTCCTCCACCCTAATGCGCGTACAGTACCCAAGGTCTCTATGACGATCTGAATACCCCAACTCCTCTAGCTCTATGTTTCGATCCCCCTCCTCGTTAAGTAGGTCTCGAAAGTACGCCTGCCACCTCTGCTTGATTTGAGACTCCCCATCAGAACTCTGTCATCCTCGTCCTTGATGCACCTAACTTGGTCGAGATCCCGCGCCTTTCTCTCCCTTAATTTAGCTAACCGGAATAACTTCTTGTCCCCACCATTCTCCCCCAGTTCCTCGTACATGCGACCAAACGCCGCGTTTTTAGCTTCCGTGACCGCTAGCTTTGCTTCCTTCCCCGCCACCTTGTAGATCTCCCTGTTCACTCTCCTTTCATCCTCGCTTGTGCTCCTTGCCAACTTAGCAAACACCGTCTTCTTCACCTCCACTTTTCCTTGTACTACATCGTTCCACCACCAGTCACCCTGATATCTGCCTGAATAGCTCTTGGCTACCCCGATCACATCCTGCGCTACCTCCCTAACCAAGTTCGCCGTCTCTGACCATATTGCATCCGCTTCCCCAGAACTTCTCCAAGCTCCGCCATCAACTAACCTCCTCTCCAACTCCTGGGATTTCTCCTTAGATAAAGCACCCCATCTAATCTGTGGTCGTCCCCGAGCACCCCTCATCTTCCTCTTCACCCAGAGACCGACATCCATCACTAGGAGTCTATGAAGAGTCGAAAGGAACTCTCCCGGAATAACCTTGCAGTCCTTGCACAAACCTCTATTGCTCCTTCTAAGAAGGAGGTAATCAATCTGAGTCCTCGCCGTCGAACTTTTGAAGGTGACCAATACTCCTTTCATCAAACTACCCATACTCCTTTCATCAAATTCAAGTTTTATGTTCCCTGCACAATCTCTTACAGTGTACTCCTCCAAAGTGAGAGCATAGTTTTCTTCATTAACCATCCATTCTTAATAAACTTTTTACATTGTACTAATATCCGAAGATCCAGTATTAGAATGAAATAAGTCCAAAAAGAGTAGAGTATACAAAGAAACCATATCATGAATCCCTACTAGTTCAAGGGTAGTAGATTGAGTGATTGACTAGATTTTCTTTTCTTTTTCTTTTTTGAATAATGGCAGACCAACTTATGCACATCCTCGGCAATTACATACACATAAAGGTATTTTCTGCACACCAAAACTGATACAGATGGGAAGAAATCATCTAACTTTTTGGTCTTCACTGGCATTTGAACTGTGATCTTCATTTTAGCTTCACTGACCATTATCTGCTAAAATGCTTTATTTACCAGTATCTAATGAATAGACCAGAACTACTATCATCAGACTCTGATCAATTTGAGATTAAGTAGTATATTGATTGATTGATTGACTAGTATCCAAAGATATAGACCTAGAGGCAGATACTTAAGTAAATTTGACACGAATAACCAGTGAAGTGGGACAGAAGCAAATAACGGAGAGTTGAAAGTTTGATAAGATCCAAAAATATTTTTAAAAAAAAGTGACAAGTCAACTTACTTTCTCAATTGAAGCTGTTCTTCTTCAATTATCTGTAACCACCAACACGAGAATCAAACAATGCATAGAGTAAAATTCCGGAAATTAAGAACATATTTTGTACAAGTAAAATCAGAGAAATACCCTTTCAGTGTAAGCAATGACAGGTGATTCTCTGGCAATGCCATCGGGTCCAATCTCCGGTAACAGCACAGGTTTGACAATGGCATTGTTAGTAGCTGTATTATTAGGACTTGAATTACCGTTGGTTGCCATTGATCTAACAATTTGGTTTTCAGTATAGAGAAATTGACAAGCGGCTATTTACGGTGAGGGGAGTTCTAAATAGTCGTGAAAAGGTTTGCGAAATGACGAACGTGTCGGCTACGATCTCGATTGCTTTGAATGGGATCGCGGCCGCACATGCCGTTGGCTGTGGCGGAGGCAATTAGCCGGATTTTATGAATATTAAAATTTAGTATTGGGATAATTGGCCGGAGAATAAGAAATGATGGAATATCAGTTT
The DNA here is from genome assembly GCA_032618575.1 of Nicotiana noctiflora. Taxonomy (NCBI): domain Eukaryota; kingdom Viridiplantae; phylum Streptophyta; class Magnoliopsida; order Solanales; family Solanaceae; genus Nicotiana; species Nicotiana noctiflora. The sequence continues at coordinate 110,060 of JASVEL010012422.1, read as the reverse complement.
ACAATCCCAGCTACAGGGGCGTTCACGTTTAATTTGGGTTTAATTTTCGTTTTCACTTAAAATGAAAGTAAATCTATTATGTCAATTTTTAATAAATATATACACCAAATTATCAAATTTTCCATTTTGATTTTCATTTTTTGTTTCTGTTCTTTTTTTTTTGGTTATAATTGAAATGTAAATTCTATTACCGATAAAGATCAAAGTTATTGTTGTCTTGTTGAAGTAATGCCTTACATAAAGATAAATATTTAAAATGTTGGCATTGACATAATAAATATGTATCAACCCAACAGTACTGAAACCGTTAACAATTACGATGACAATAGAACTATTTAAATTTGTTGTTTTAGCATTTTATATTCGATTACAAATCTTTTCTAAAATAATTTGATTAAGAAATTGAAATCTATTTGCAATTTCCTTCTATCTCATATTAACAGTCATGGTTACTAAAAATAGTTTACTCAAATTTTTTTTATTTTAGAAGATCAAGACAAAATTCATTATTTATTTCCCTTTTTACCCTTAATAATAATTATTTTTGAAGATGAAAATAACATATATATAGAATAAATATTCAATAAAGAGGGATTATATTTTAAGATATAAATAAGGGTAGAATAGTCCAATCCCTTTCCTAATTAATATTTCTTAAGAGGCATATAAAACAGAAATATGACATATAATATAAGACAGAGAGTGGGAGTATGGCAAATCCTATGTAATCATACAAAGGTTACACATATCACACAAGAATGGTGTATATACAAATGGCATCACAAAAAGAAGATGAAAGAAATAATTATGATTGTTATAAAACAATAAACAAAGCATATTGCATAGAAGTAGAAAGAGAATTAATATTGATTTTGGATGAATTACAATAGAATAAAACTCCTTTATTTATAAAAAAAATGGTAACTTAACCACAAAGTAAAAAAGTTTAAAATCTCTCTAAAATATAGGCATTCACTATAGATAAAATATTATTTATAACACCCTCCCCCCTGAATGTCTATTATAATGTGCCTTAACTAAAATAAAATCCAGTGAAAAAATTCTAATGAAGGAAAAAGAGTATACCTATCTAATAGTACGCCTTTTAGTTTCCTCGTAAAAAAATCATGCAAGGAAAACCTAGTGGGACAAAACCTTGTAAGGTAAAAAGAGTACCATGCATATTAACTCCTCTTAATGAAATAATTGATTCACATATTTGAACCTTCGCATTCGAGTCTTGTGCACAATCTTCAAAAGATCGTTGGTAGAGATTTGATACACAAACGAGTCATACTAACTTGAATGAATATGTTGCATCTTGAAATGATTTTTCCCTTTATTTTCTACTTATATATACCTTTTTTTGCAGGCTAATCTTATAGGCACGGAACTTATGGGAAGAGTTTCTCTTTTGGAAAAGAAAGCTCATGAAGCTGACCGAGCTATTCTTGAAGCTAAAAAGAGAGCTATGGAAGCTGATATTAAAGCAAACAGTTGGCAAGAGCAACTGAAGAATGCTCAGAAAAAGATAAAGAATTTATAAGAGAACAATCACAATTTGGAGCAACAAAAACAAGCTTTAACTTTTGAATTAGACGGAGTCAAAGCTTCTTTCAGCAAGGTGGAGAAGGAAAAAGAGCGCCATGAATGTTCTTTTTCCGAGCAACTATCTAAGTCAAGTGAGAAGATTAGAGAACTTAAAGTTCTGTTAAGCAAGAAAGAAGAATACGAGGGAGAGCTAGTACAAAACTTATCTCAAGCTCAGGCTAATTTGCAAGCTCCTTTTGATAAGGCACGTGCCTTAGAAGACTCTCGAGCCTCTCTTGAAGCAACCCTTAATGCCACTTTAAATGTAAATCAATGAAAAATGATATCACCTTGTGGAAAAGGGTCTATGCTCTTCTTGAGGAGAGTTTTGATTCGGAGGTGAGCTGGGCTTTCTTTAACTCTCGCTGTGATGCTTTAATGGAAGCTAGCCAAGAAGATTTTGATTTGCAATCAGAATTAGCCAAGGTTTTAAAGACCATTGAGATGACTCAATAACCACTTGACTTTCCTTCTCCCACAGATGATACCATTGTGGCTGATGATCCCCCCAATGATAGCGCTGCTTCTATTGAAGTTGACAATATTGCAAACCAAGCCCCTGAGGATCAGCCCGCAGAAATCGAGGCTCCCGTGACTCCTGCTTCTCTTAACAATCCCAGCATCCCAACTGTTGCTACTTCCCTAGAAGTTGACTCAGTGCCTATAATTTCTTCAGACAAGGAAGTTATCTCAACAGCTTCAGAAAAACCCACTCCTTCAGGAGCAAGTTGAGAATTTTAGTTTTTGAATTTTGAAGAATTTTATGGAATTAGTCCCCAGTTTACATTAATGGGGGATTTGTAAAGGTTTTCTATTTTATAAAGACTTTTTGTTGAATCTTTTTTAAGTCAAGAAGTTTTATAAGTACTTCTTTAAATATTATTCTTCCCTATTTTCTTATTTAGGACTTATAGAATAATTTAGCATTTTTATTGTTTTTGAAAATGCTTTATGATCCATCTCATGGAATATAAACATGAAGTTTAAAAAAGAGAGGGACCTTTTATGCATATCGACACTTAATGAAGAAGACGTCTTAACTTCATAATGGTGTTATAATACGATGAAAGAAATATGAAACACATGTTTTTTGTATGAAATAACTTGGACAAGTTTTTATTCATGAACTTGAGCAAATTTTCGAATAATACATGTGTTGTAGTACGTCTATAACTTCCTCGCAACTGTTTTTCGTGTAACAGATTTCTTAATATAAAATATACAAGGTTTTCTTTTATTACAACCTATTTTAGCACATAACCATAACCCTATCTTTATATACTTAGAAAGGGTTTGGAAAGTGTTCACAACATTGAAAAATATTTTATGTAAAGTAGCATTGAAAAATATTGTATACGTAGCTATTCACAACTAAATCTTCATATATGGCACTTTGTAGCTAAATTTGGTCCGCTTTTACTTGAACTCCCCTATCTCTTTTTCTCTATGAACCCGCATCTATTTCTCTGCACGAAACTATGTATACTGTATAGTCCCCCAAGTGTTTGAGCGTTGAAGAATGAAGCCTTGAACACTTGGTTATTACTCATATACTGGTCCTTTTCCTGAAACAAAAAATATGCGCGACTCGGAGGTACAATTTTAGATGAAGACCGCCTACCAGTATGTATTTCCATCAGATTGATATAACCCTAGGCTTAGAATTTAAGAATATTCTATTTTGCCGTGCAGGTTGTGTCTCATCATTTGGCACGGGTTAGGATTTTTGCCTAGCATCTAAAATTATTAGTAAAACCTTAACAGATTAAAAGAAAAATAATTTAGCACGAAGATACCTGACCATGTCCACTTCTTTTAAAGCAATATCTTTCCAAGCACAAAGTCCCCAGTTTTGAAGAACCTGGGATTTTATTTCTTTTATTTTTTCCTGGCTATTACAGTCCCCAGTACTATACTTCATTGTTAGTTGAAAGAAAAATGATATTTTATGATGGGTCTAAAAGTCCAAAAAGAGGTATGTGAATTATCTATAAACTTGCACTCCTTTTTTCTCTTTTTTTTTTCCGAATCATCACCAAACAAGATTCATGTTCATGGGTTTAGAAATAGAGTCTCTATTCCCTAAATGCCATGATTAAAACTAGTTTTTATGGTTGTGGGTATCATGTCTCAACATCTAAGAGAATATCACTTAAATCACAGATAAGAGAATGTTTACTCAAACTTAGAGAGCGCTTACCGTAACTTCAGATAAGAGAGTGGTTATTGTAGCTTCCGATAATAGAGTGCTTACTGTAGCTTTCGATAATAATAAAACGGATAGCTTTTCACGTACCTTTGGTCCTTCCAAGTTGACCCAATTTCTAAATTTTCTTCTTGCTTTACATAATTTGCATTCCTTACTTTTTATGGTTACGCAAGATGGACATCCGATGTTGTCCCTACTATTTCAACATGGGGCCAAATAAAAAAATCTTCATTAGTTTTTATAATTCAATTAACTTACCTCTCGTGTCTGAACTCAAGTTGGCTCCCACGTGAATTTTCGTTCAGGCCACTGTTCAAATAATATCACAGGCTCGAACTCCTTAGTTGATATTTCGATACCTTCTCCCTCCTCGGGTTTTTGAATTATACCAGATTTTGAGTTAAAACCCGACTTTTCTTGATTACCTGGATGTTGATCCGTATTTCCTTCGATGTTGTATACACTACCTGTCACGACCCAGATTTACCCCCAACATCGGAATCGTGATGGCGCCTACTCATGGTAGCTAGGCAAGCCTCTTTATTCACACTATCCTGTTTAACAATACTTCATATTCAAATTAATAACCAAAATCATAATCTTAATTAGACAAGTGCGGAAGACTTTATACAAATAGAAATAAGCAGTTTTAAGGCAACTTATACTGAAATCCTCTACCCAAGACGTGGAGTCACCAACTCACAAACTACTACTGAATACTATACATAAAGGTCCGAAAGAAATATAACATAATCTGTTTGTCTCGGAACAAAGAGACTACAACTAATAACATAAGTAGAAGAAGAGACGCCGGGCCTGCGGATGCCTGCAAGCTACCTCGGTCTCAAAGTTCAACTCCTACGCAAAAGATTTACTGCTGCTGCTCCTGATCGTAACCTGGACCTGTCCAAAAACGCACAGAAGTGTAGTATCAGCACAACCGACCCCATGTCTTGGTAAGTGCCTGGCCTATCCCGGCGAAGTAGTGATAATGCTAGGACCAGACACCCACATAAACCTGTGCAGTTCAATATATATGTATACCACAAAATAACGAAAAATAACCAAGTAATAACACAATAAGAAATATCTCAAAAGAACTCAACAATTAACAACAGTTAATAAGTTCACACGGAAAAACAAAGTATAATGGAAAAACGAGTAATATCAAGTCAAGGAATGGCAAGTAGTTACACGGCATCACCCTTCGTGCTTTTACTCTCATCCTCACCGAATAAGTAAATAAAGTGCACGGCATCACCCTTCGTGCTTTTACTCTCATCCTCACATCCATGGTACGGCATGATCCTTCGTACATGGTTCAATAACAACGCATGGCATGATCCTTCGTGCATAATCAACAACATGGCACGGCATTAACCTTCGTACATAATCAATAAAACATGGCACGACATTAACCTTCGTGCATAAATAATAAATCAAGGCACGGCATCACCCTTCGTGCAATATCACTCTTCCTCACCCAAATAACAATCACAGTTAAGGGCAAAGAATGAAACAGTAAATCATAAACCGTCCCAGCAAGGGCAATCAATATTTTCACAACAAGTCCCGACAAGGGAGAACAAATAACAATTCTACAACCCGGCAAGGGTTCAACAATTTATCTTCAAATATGTCTCATAATAAGTATTAACAACGACTCACAGTCATACTAGACGCCAGTGTATGGATGGCCGTCACCACAGCCCATACACCGCACTCGATCACATAACACATAACACATAATCCTATTCCCTCAAGCTAGGATAGAACAAACACTTACCTCGAATGTTTACGAACAATTCAATCCGTGGTAATGCCTTTTCCTTTCAAATTTGGTTCCAATCCAATCGTATCTATACACAATTGATTTAATATCATCAATACTACTCAACAAACTAATTCATAAGGCCAATTACAACTTTTACAACATTTTGCCCGTAATAATGAATTTCGACCCCGGGCCCACATGGTCGAAACTCGGGGTTCGGACCAATATCCGGTTACCCATCCCCCCACGAGTTCAAGTATATGATTTGTTCCAAAATCGGACCTCAATTCGAGGTCCAATTTCCCAATTCATGAAAAACCCTATATTCTACCAAAAACAAGAAATTCTACCATGAAAACCTTTGATTTCTATTGAAAAACATGTTTAATGTTGTTAGGAATTGAAAGAAATAAGTAAAAAAGTGACTTACAATTGCTCTGAAGAAGAGGGAGTTCGTGAAAAATCGCCAATGGGTGTTTTTGGGTTGTGAAATGTGAAAAATGAAGCTGGAAATCGTGATTTACAGGTCTCCGTGTTCGCATTTGCGAACATGGGTTCGCAATTGCGAACCCCGACCAATTTCTGGAGTTTGAAAAATAAGCTAAGGATGGAAAGTTCGCATTTGCGAACTTTTGTTCGCATTTTCGAAGCCAAGGCAAATTTGGGGAGTTCGCATTTGCGAACATTTGTTCGCATTTACGAACAAGGCTGGATGAGGGGATGTTCGCATTTGCGAACAGGAGCTTCGCATTTGCGAAGCCAAGTGGTTAAGGGAGGGCCTCGCAATTGCGAGGTTTTGTTCGCAATTGCGAACCAAGCAGTCCTGGGTACATCTTCGCATTTGCGATCAAGGGTTCGCATTTGCGAACCCAGCCTTGACCTGTCTTCTTCGCATTTGCGAGAAATTCTTCGCAAATGCGAAGCTAACAGCTGAGTGAAAAATCATAAGTGCAAAAATTCAGAATTTGATCCAACGTCCTATCAAATCTTTACCCGAGCCCCCCGGCTCCAAACCAAACATGTACACAACATCAAAAACACATTACGAACTTGTTCGTGCGATCACATCGCCAATATCACATCGTTTTCATCAAATCAAGCCTCAAGTTCATGATTTTCATACTTTTGGTTTTTCAAAACTTTCAAACTTGGAACTCAAAGTCCAAAACATATCAAACGACATCCAAATGTCACCAATCTTTGCAGAAAGCAAATATATAATATTTAAGACTTGTACCGGGCGTCGGAACCAAAATACGAGACCGATACCAAGGTCAATTAATTCATTTTCCTTTAACAATTACATCAAAAACAATTTCACAGAAAAATTCATAACTTGGGCTCTAGGCCTCAGAATTCGACTCCGGACGCATGTCCAAGTCCCATATTTTCCTACGAACCTTTCGGGACCATCCAATCTCGGGTCCGGGTCCGTTTACCAAAAATGTTGATCGAAGTCAACCATATCAATATTAATATCATTTTTTCCAAATTTCTCATAGAATTCATATTTTCTATCACAAAAACTTTCCGGCCACATGCTCGGATCGTGCACGTAAATCGAGGCAATATAGAATGAGGTTTTCAAGGCCTCAGAAGCTCGAAATGATTAATAAAATAAGTGATGACCCTTTGGGTCGTCACATTCTCCACCTCTGAAACAACCGTTCGTCCTCGAACGGACAAAAGAAAGAAGTACCTGAATCGGGGAACAGATGTGGGTAGCGGCTCCGCATGTCAGACTCGGACTCCCAGGTCGATGCCTCAGGAGGCTGACCTCTCCACTGAACACGTATAGAATGATAACTCTTCGACCTCAACTATCGAACATGCCGGTCTAGAATGGCCACCGGCTCCTCCTCGTAAGATAGACAGTGCTAAAGTCTAATACATGAGTGGGATCGCCGTGGTATCTCCGAAGCATAGATACATGAAAAACTGGATGCACAGCTGATAAGCTAGGTGGCAGAGCTAGTCTGTAAGCCACCCCTCCCACTCGGTCTAGAATCTCAAAGGGACCAATATACCTAGGGCTGAGCTTGCCCTTCTTCCTGAACCTCATCACGCCCTTCATAGGCGACACTCGGAGCAATACTTGTTTACCAACCATGAAATCTACATCTCGAACCTTACGATCCGCATAAGTCTTCTGCCTGGACTGAGCTGAATGCAATCTCTCCTGGATAGTCTTGACCTTGTCTAAGGCCTCCTGAACTAAGTCTGTTCCCAGCAGCCGAGCCTCTCCCGGCTCAAACCATCCGACCGGAGATCGACATCGCCTACCATACAACGCCTCATACGGAGCCATCTGAATGCTAGATTGGTAGCTCTTGTTGTAGGCGAACTCTGCTAATGGTAGAAACTGGTCCCACGAGCCTCCAAAATCAATAACACAGTCTCGGAGCATGTCCCCTAGAATCTGAATAGTCCTCTCGGACTGGCCATCCGTCTGAGGATGAAATGTTGTACTCAACTGAACCTGGGTACCTAACTCCTGCTGGACCGCTCTCTAGAACCGCGAGGTAAACTGCGTACCCCGATCAGAGATAATAGATACCCCACGAAGACGAACAATCTCCCTAATGTAAATCTCCGCTAACCTCTCCGACGAGTAGGAGACAGATACTGGAATAAAGTGTGCTGACTAGGTTAGCCTATCCACAATGACCCCAATAGCATCAAATTTCCTCCGAGTCGAAGGAAGTCCAGTAACAAAGTCTATAGTGATCCTCTCCCATTTCCACTCGGGAATTTCAATCCTCTGGAATACACCACCAGGCCTATGGTGCTCGTATTTCACATGCTGACAATTTAGACACCGAGCGACATACGCAACGATATCTTTCTTCATTCTGCGCCACCAATAGTGCTGCCGTAAGTCTTGGTACATCTTCACGACGCCCGAGTGAATAGAATACCGCGAACCGTGGGCCTCCGCTAAGATCAACTCTCGAATCCCTTCGACATTAGGCACACAAACTCGACCCTGCAATCTCAATACCCCATCATCATCTAGATTTACCTTTGTGGCACCTCCCCGCTGTACTGTATCTCTCAAATCACTCTAATAAAGAAGAATGAGCGACCGTGCAGGCTAACACCCTGCTAGGCTCAGAAATGTCTAATCTCACGAACCGGTTGGCTAAGGCCTGGACATCTAGAGCTAATGGTCTCTGACTGACCGGAATGTATGCAAGACTACCCATGCTGGCAGACTTTCTACTCAATGCATCGGCCACCACATTGGCCTTACCTGGGTGATATAAGATAGTAACATCATAGTCTTTTAGCAACTCTAACCATCTCCGCTGTCGTAGATTTAGCTCCTTTTGCTTGAACAAGTATTGTAGGCTTTTGTGATCAGTGTACACCTCACATGTCACACCATATAGATAATGCCTCCGCTTGATCAAACAAACGAAAACAGTCAAGTGATGATCATGAACTGGATAATTCTTCTCATGTATTTTTAGCCGTCTCGAAGCATAAACGGTAACCTTACCATCCTACATCAATACCGCTCCAAGCCCCATACGGGATGCATCACAATAAACTCTGTATAAGGCCCTGTACCCGTAGGTAGTATCAACACCGGTGCGGTGGTCAAGGGCTGTCTTGAGCTTTTGAAAGCTTGCCTCACACTCCTCTCGACCACCGGAACCGGACACCCTTTCGGGTCAACTCCGGTCATCGGGCCGCAATAAGAAAACCCTCTACAAATCGACGGTAGTAACCTATCAATCCCAAGAAACTCCGGATCTCGCTCACCGAAGCTGGTCGAGGCCAATTCCGGACTACCTCAATCTTCTTTGGGTCCACTCGAATACCTTCCACCGATACAATGTTACCCATAAATGCTACCGAACTCACTCGAACTCACATTTCGAAAATTTGGCATATAGCCGATTATCCTTCAGAGTCTAAAGAACCACTCTGAGGTGTTGCTCGTGCTCTTCCTGGCTGCGGGAGTATACTAGTACGTCATCCATGGGTACTATCACGAGCCAGTCTAACTAGGGCATGAACACCACGTACTTATACACATAACCATGACTTTGGAGAAAATAGTCATCCCTAAATTACAACATTGCCAATTAACTACGTGTTGTCAAATACCTTATTCTACAAATCCATTTTACTCAGAATGAGGTATGGAGACCTCGTGATTATTTTTTTGAATTAATGAGTCATATTTATACGCACCTGGGTGCTCGTCTCAAAGGCTAAGCTCAACGGTTTCAAAATAGAAATGGCTGAATATGAATAGAAACTATACAAGAATTGTCAAATAGTCCTAACGGACATGACTCTTATTTACGAATGCAATACGAAAATATTAATTTCATAAAAGAAGAATTTTAAACACATAAACTCTTACTACCAGGACCCAGTCCTCATATGATATCCACCGCAACTTGAAGCTCGGCTTAGAAATATTTCACATTATGCCAAAAATTGGAGGATCTCATCCTCAACTCTGAATCACAGTGCTTGCACATCATATCATCCGAAATTTTTCATTTCCTTTCTTTCTTCCTTTCAATAATTGTCCGTCAAAGATAATCACGACATAAAATGAGCCCTCATACTGATAGGGCGCACAATTAACGATTAAAATTAGTTATCCCGAAAATTATATCAAAACCCACTGTAATAAGTAATATAAAGTCACTCTTAGCCTCATGGATATTTTAGTGACTAACACCTAATAATAGGGATGTCTATCCTCATGTAATATCTCAACGTGAGTATTTCCATAAGCAAATTTGATAATTACGATGCTCACTCATGAATGGAGCATGTTAAAAGGACTCGCCTAAATTTCCTTTCAAAAACCAAATCAAATTAAGGGAAAATTATTCTGTCTATAACAATCTGAATTATACGTGTGATGACCACATTTGGTGTAGTGACCTCCCTCATATCATAAAAATTATATCAATGGCTGGGTCTCCACCTCTAAAATTTTCACCTCCACCTCTAACATCCTGACCTCTACATCTGGCTGGCCATGTAGGATAATTATTAACTGCAATGGAGCGTGTAGCCTGAGTGTTTTCCTAAAATTGTATTTCTCCAAAATTCCACATCCACAGCAATTCCTTTAAGGCTCAGTTAACTTATTGCTCATGACAATATATATTCGGACACAATCATTGTGACCTGGTACAACCGTTCAGATCGCATATACTACATATTGCAGAGAATCTCGGGGTGACGTCTTCATAACATTTTCTTAAAATAGAGTTTAGTAGATAGCGTTGCATTGGCCGGCTTGCCCTCTTCGTAGGCTTGTCACAAACATCGATGGCCAATTTCCTCTTTTGCTATGTTGGCTTAACACTGCTGAGCTACCCCGTTTACTCACAAACTCTTCGTTATTCTCTGGGGCGATTTCTTACCCCATGAAAGGAACCAACCTTAAATATGTATACATTATTTAGAGGACCTTTCCATACCATATATATACAATCCAATAACTCACCATATTTGTCCTTCACAACTCCAACACATCGACCGGACGTCAAGGTCCGTTGAAACCCAACACGATTTATTAGGTGATCTCTTGATATAATTGCATCTTCCGTTGGGACCATAATTTGTGTGGTAAATACATTATCTTCCCACTACTTCTGTGTGCCCTTCCGTAGCACAGTAAAATGAACCCCCTCGCATTCGACTATTCCCACGTTCTGTAATTCCTCATAACAGCGGTCAAGCACGATCCCGTGGGTTCTCAAAAGATGCACCGCTAAAGGTGGTAGGGAAGAGTTTGGTGAAACCTATCCGACCTCCGTAAAACTTTTGAAGGCGTAGTTGATCTATCACCAGCCTGTGCCATTGTTCGGCTGAAGAAGCGGTACGTGACTTCGCCATCCGTGGGAAGACAAGAGTAGAAATTCAATTTGATATTTGAAGAATGAATTCGCACGATAAAAAAGAACAAATGAGAGACTTTTCCTAACTCAATAGACTTTGGAGGACAAGTACAGACGTCTCTGTACCTACCTCTCAAACTCTACTAAGCTTGTTCGTGAGTGGTGAGACCTATGTAACCTAGAGCTCTGATACCAACTTGTCACGACCCGGATTTACCCCCAACATCGGGATCGTGATGGTGCCTACTCATGGTAGCTAGGCAAGCCTCTTTAATCACACTATCCTGTTTAACAATACTTCATACTCAAATTAATAACCAAAATCATAATCTTAATTAGACAAGTGCGGAAGACTTTATACAAATAGAAATAAGCAGTTTTAAGGCAACTTATACTGAAATCCTCTACCCAAGACGTGGAGTCACCAACTCACAAACTACTACTGAATACTACACATAAAGGTCTGAAAGAAATATAACATAATCTGTTTGTCTCGGAACAAAGAGACTACAGCTAATAACATAAGTAAAAGAAGAGACGCCGGGCCTGCGGACGCCTGCAAGCTACCTCGGTCTAAAAGTGTGCAACTTCCACGCAAAAGATCTACTGCTGCTGCTCCTGATCGAAACCTGGACCTGTGCAAAAACGCACAGAAGTGCAGTATCAGCACAACCGACCCCATGTGCTGGTAAGTGCCTGGCCTATCCCGGCGAAGTAATGACAAGCCTAGGACCAGACACCCACATAAACCTGTACAGTTCCATATATATGTATACTAAAAAATAACGAGAAATAACCAAGTAATAACACAATAAGGAATATCTCAAAAGAACTCAACAATTAACAACAGTTAATAAGTTCACAAAGAAAAATAAAGTATAATGGAAAAACGAGTAATATCAAGTCAAGGAATGGCAAGTAGTTGCACGGCATCACCCTTCGTGCTTTTACTCTCATCCTCACCAAATAAGTAAATAAAGTGCACGACATCACGCTTCGTGCTTTTACTCTCATCCTCACATCCATGGTACGGCATGATCCTTCGCACATGGTTCAATAACAAGGCACGACATGATCCTTCGTGCATAATCAACAACATGGCACAGCATTAACCTTCGTGCATAATCAATAAAACATGGCACGACATTAACCTTCGTGCATAAATAATAAATCAAGGCACGACATCACCCTTCGTGCAATATCACTCTTCCTCACACAAATAACAATCACAGTTAAGGGCAAAGAATGAAACAGTAAATCATAAACCATCCCAGCAAGGGCAATCAATAATCATTTTCACAACAAGTCCCGACAAGGGAGAACAAATAACAATTCTACAACCCGGCAAGGGTTCAACAATTTATCTTCAAATATGTCTCACAATAAGTATTAACGACGACTCACAGTCATACTAGACGCCAGTGTATGGATGCTCGTCACCACAGCCCATACACCGCACTCGATCACATAATACATAACACATAATCCTAATCCCTCAAGCTAGGATAGAACAAACACTTACCTCGAATGTTTACGAACAATTCAATCCGTGGTAATGCCTTTTCCTTTCAAATTTGGCTCCAATCCAATCGTATCTATACACAATTGATTTAATATCATCAATACTACTCAACAAACTAATTCATAAGGCCAATTACAACTTTTACAACATTCTCCCCGGAATAGTGAATTTCGACCCCGGGCCCACATGGTCGAAACTCGGGGTTCGGACCAAAATCCGGTTACCCATCCCCCCACGAGTTCAAGTATATGATTTGTTCCAAAATCGGACCTCAATTCGAGGTCCAATTTCCCAATTCATGAAAAACCCTATATTCTACCAAAAACAAGAAATTCTACCATGAAAACCTTTGATTTCTATTGAAAAACATGTTTAATGTTGTTAGGAATTGAAAGAATTAAGTAAAAAAGTGACTTACAATTGCTTTGAAGAAGAGGGAGTTCGTGAAAAATCGCCAATGGATGTTTTTGGGTTGTGAAATGTGAAAAATGAAGCTGGAAATCGTGATTTACAGGTCTCTGTGTTCGCATTTGCGAACATGGGTTCGCAATTGCGAACCCCGACCAATTTCTGGAGTTTGAAAAATAAGCTAAGGATGGGAAGTTCGCATTTGCGAACTTTTGTTCGCATTTGCGAAGCCAAGGCAAATCTGGGGAGTTCGCATTTGCGAACATTTGTTCGCATTTGCGAACAAGGCTGGATCAAGGGATGTTCGCATTTGCGAACAGGAGCTTCGCATTTGCGAAGCCAAGCGGTTAAGGGAGGGCCTCGCAATTGCGAGGTTTTGTTCGCAATTGCGAACCAAGCGGTCCTGGACACCCCTTCGCATTTGCGATCAAGGGTTCGCATTTGCGAACCCAACCTTGACCTGTCACCTTCGCATTTGCGAGAAATTCTTCGCAAATGCGAAGCCAACAGCTGGGTGAAAAACCAGCAGTGCAAAAACTCAGAAATTGATCCAACGGCCTATCAAATCTTTACCCGAGCCCCCCGGGCTCCAAACCAAACATGTACACAACATCAAAAACATATTACGAACTTGTTCGTGCGATCACATCGCCAATATCACATCGTTTTCATCAAATCAAGCCTCAAGTTCATGATTTTCATACTTTTGTTTTTTCAAAACTTTCAAACTTGGAACTCAAAGTCCAAAACATATCAAACGACATCCAAATGTCACCAATCTCTGCAGAAAGCACATATATAATATTTAAGACTTGTACCAGGCGTCGGAACCAAAATACGAGCCCGATACCAAGGTCAATTAATTCATTTTCCTTTAACAATTACATCAAAAACAATTTCACAGAAAAATTCATAACTTGGGCTCTAGGCCTCGGAATTCGACTCCGGACGCATGTCCAAGTCCCATATTTTTCCTACGGACCTTTCGGGACCATCCAATCTCGGGTCCGAGTCCGTTTACCAAAAATGTTGACCGAAGTCAACCATATCAATATTAATATCATTTTTCTCCAAATTTCTCATAGAATTCATATTTTCTATCACAAAAACTTTCCGTCCACATGCCCGGATCATGCACGTAAATCAAGGCAACATAGAATGAGGTTTTCAAGGCCTCAGAAGCTCGAAATAATTAATAAAATAAGTGATGACCCTTTGGGTCGTCATACTACCTGTACCTGATACAACATTAACGCTACGAGATATATGTTGTTCCCCGTAAATTTGGTGGATTCCCCATGGCGTTGGGAATTTCATGACTTGATGAAGGGTTGATGGGACAACGCCCATATCATGAATCCACGGTCTTTCCATAATTATATTATATGCCATTTCCACATCTACTACCTGAAATTTGGTCTATTTCTCAATACCTTATGCACAAGTTGTTAGGTTTACCTCTCCTTTAGTTACTATGCTGGAGTTATTGAATCCTGATAAAGTATGCGCCTTTGGAATCATCTTATCCTCTATTTGCATCTCCCGCAACGCCCTTAGTAGGATGATATTTTTTGAACTTCCTGGATCAATCAAAACTCTTTTTATTTTAATATCATGTACGGGTAAAGATATAACCAACACATCGTTATGGGGGGTGATCACTCCTTCCATGCCTGCGTCATCATAAGCGATAACTTCATATTCCAACGTCTGACGTGTACGTTTCCCGGGCATGATTGGGAGTTTAGAAACTTTGTTGGAAGCTCGATATGCTACCTCATATATACCTTCTCCCCCGCTTATAACATTCGCGGTTCTCTTGGGTGACAGGGGTTTTGGTGGCTCTTGTCTATTTTTCATGTAGGCCTGCATTCCTTTCTCACTAAATAACTCAGTGAGATAGCCATGTTTCAATAGATCCACTTCACTCTGTAAAAATCGGCATTCTGATGTCTTATGCCCGTGATCATTATGAAATTCACACCAATGATCTGGATTGCATTTATTTGGATTTGAACGCATCTCCTTCGGCCACCGTACCTTATCCCACATGCCTCGCAAAACAGCTACGAGCTCGGAGGTGGTAACATTCAAATTGTATCCACTGAATCTTGCCTTCAAACTTCCATCTTTATCAAATGGCTCCTCCATGTTTCTATCATTTCTAAATCATGAGAAAGAACTGGATTCAGTGCTCCTTGATTTTTGATCATGTCGTTGATTTTCTTGTTTCGTTATTGAATCTTTTCCTGAAAGGCCCAAATATGGATCGTATCTATTCTTACTTGATCTTTTTTCAGTTTCGGACCTCCTGGATCTGCTCCTTTCATCATGGGAATGTTGAAGTACAGTATCTTCTTCAATTTTGAGTTTTGTGCTATACCTGTTATAAACATCATTCCATATAGCTACAGGAAATTCACGAAGGCTTTCTTTAAGCTTTTTTGTGGCCTCCGAGCTTTTGTCATTCAAATTACTTGCAAAAGCTATTGCAGCCCAATTATTTGGTACCCGAGGTAAAGTCATTCGTTCACGTTGAAACCTATCAATGAAATCTCTGAGTAACTCCGTGTCTGATTGTTTAATTTTGAAACTATCCTCCATTCTTTTTTCAACCTTTTGTGCTCTTGAGTCGCTTTTATAAAAGAATCTGTAAGCTCAGCAAAAGAATTAATAGAATTTTTAGGTAAAAGAGAATACCAGGTTAGTGCTCCCTTTGTAAGTGTCTCTCCAAATGTTTTTACCAATACAGACTCAATTTCCTGCTTGGTTAAATAATTCCTCTTAACGCCCGTAGTAAATGCAGTCACATGATCTCGAGGGTCGGTTGTACCGTCATATTTTGAAATATCAGGTATTTTAAACTTCTTTGGAATAGGAAGAGGAGCTGCACTTGGCTTCCAAGGTATTGAGAATATTTAGCCGCATCAATCCTTTTGATTATTGGAGGAACTGCCGGTATTTTCTCAATCCGTTCACTTTGTTCCTTGAGTTGTGCCTGCAAGGTTAGTACCATATTTTGTAAATAAGAGTTATTTGCATTACCCGTATCCATTTCTCGTGGTCCATTGGGGGATCCTTCGTTTGTGTTATCGAGACCAGAGTGAGGATTCTCCAGTGTATTGTTATTGGGGGTAGGAGTGAGTGGCGAAGAAGGCAACCGGCTAACTATAGTTTGGAGAGCTTGATTAACTCGTGCATTAATTATTCTATAAAGAGCTTGTTCTGGCCCTTCAAAGTGTTCTGACTGCTCTTGTTTGTGAGCATGTGATATAGGCAGAGGAGTACCCTCACGAGACTGGCGTGGAGAGGCTTGAGGGGAAGGAACTATGTTATCATTGTTCAAATCCCCTTGAGCGTGAGGGATCTGATTTTCAACAACATTGTTGTTGGTGGTGTTGTTTGACATGATGTTAACCACAAGTAAAGTGTGTAAGCTCAGAAAGAATAGATTATTACATTCTCGGTAACGGAACTAATTTATTTAACCAAAATATGAAATTTCGATTAAAACTAGAAGATAATAGAAAAATCGGGTTACTGATAATCAAGAGACCGTAAAGTGTAACAAGCTTTCAATAATTAGAATGAACAGTAAAGAAATATTATATTTCAGTAGGCTTTCAATAGTTGATCGTGTCCATAAATGGTATAACTTCTTCCTTTTATAGCTGATTCTAGGTAAAAGAATGAAACCTAGGCTTTAATGATATAATTATGAGTAATAAATGAAATTGAATGAGTCGTTACACAATTATTCCTATTAAATGTCAATTCTTCAACGTATCAGGTATTTAATGTTTGAATTTGAGCTTTTTCCTGTCTTCAGATTCATGCCTTAAATATTTTTTGATCCGGTGCCCTTGGATATCTTGAATTGATACGGAACTCGTATCTACTTACTTTTTTCTTTTCCCGTGTCTCCCTTCATTAACTTCGTACCTTTTTTGAATATTCATGAGTTCATAATTTAAATGACTTATTTAGATACGTGATACGTGTCTAAACTATTCTTTGCATCCTCATTGAACTCCTCTTT
This sequence comes from Nicotiana noctiflora, assembly GCA_032618575.1. Taxonomy (NCBI): domain Eukaryota; kingdom Viridiplantae; phylum Streptophyta; class Magnoliopsida; order Solanales; family Solanaceae; genus Nicotiana; species Nicotiana noctiflora. Next base: position 92,639 of record JASVEL010012422.1, on the reverse strand, counting down.
TTGATTACACATTATTTTGTTGACCTTCTGACCAATCCACGTGTCATGCCACATCACTCTTGGTAAAAATTCAATTTTTCTCAATAGAATGATGAGAATCAAACTTGATATTCTGTGTGTATAGCATGTTGAACTGCATCTATTGTAGGTAGGGAGGGGATAGCTCCCCTCCCTGTCACTGCCAGGGCAGCACAAACATTGGCGAAAACTATAGCCTCCCTTAACTGCTTCTCGTCCTGCCAAGAACATTCAATGACTTTCAGTTACGAGTTAGATTTTTAATAAGCAAGATACTAACATACACAGCTGAATTAAGCTAACAATCAATCGAATCAGACATTGGTATTTCACGTATTAGGACATGGTTGTGGAAGCAATGACATGTTGATAACTAAATATCAAGATAGGGGTTCAGCCGAACCCAGCAACGCTTGTGCTCAAATAATATATAACAACAAAAAACTCAGTGTAATCCCACAGATGAGGTCTGAGGAGCATAGTGTTACATAGACCTTACCCCTACCTCTAAGAAGGTAGAAATGTTGTTTCCGGTAGACCTTCGGCTCAAGAAAGATAAAAGGAGGGAGCTACAACAACCAAACCAATAAGCAAACCAAAGCGAAAGTACAAAACCAACACCAAGTAGTGCAATAAAAAAACTGAAGCGAAAGAAACAACAAGTGATAACAAAAATCTAAGAATAAGAAAATGCAAGACTAACACCAAGTATTGCACTAAAGCTACTGGTACGAGCAAGGACAACGCTCGGCTACCTAACCTACTATCTTGATTCTCAACCTCCACACCTTCCTATTCAAGGTCATGTCCTTAGTAAGCTAGAGCATCGCCATGTCTTACCTAATTAGTTGTCCCCAATACTTCTTCGGCCTACCTCTACCTCTCTTTAGGCTCTCCAAGGCCAACCTCTCACACCTCTTCACTGGGCCATCTGTGCTTCTTCTCTTTATAAGCCCAAACCATCTACGTCTAGCTTCCCGCATCTTATACTCCATAAGGGCCACACCTACCTTGTCACGAATAGCTTCATTTCTAATTCTATCTAACCTGGTATGCCCACACATCCATCTCAACATCTTAATTTCAGCCACCTTAGCTTAGCCACCTTCATCTTCTAGACATGGGAGTCAAGTTCTTGACTAGCCAGCACAAAGCCTCATACAACATAGTCGGTCTGACCATCACTCTATAAACCGTACCTTTAAGCTTTGATGACACATTCTTATCATACAGAACACCGAAAACGAGCCTCCATTTTGTCCACCCAACCCGCATACGATATGTGATATTCTCGTCAATCTCCCAATTCCCTTGTATAAGTGACACAAGGTACTGGAAACTATCTTTCATATGGATGACTTTTGAATCAAGCAATTTACTTGTGCTAAAACATTTAAGTTATATGTTCAAATACTATATTTAAAACATAATTATTAGCACTCAAAGTTATCGCTCAAAAATTTACAACCCATAAAGATGAAATTCAAGCTTCGCCTCTGCATCAATGATACGTAAACAAGCTCACTGAAAGATATGCTAGAAGCTTTCGGCGTTATAATGAGAGATTTTAATCGAAAAAGAGATGGGACAAAGTCCAGGTGTGAATGTGAAACAACCTTGACTTGCTAGGTGCACCCTCATACTAAGTAAATAAATACTTATATAGATCAAGTCATTACGAACTCATGAAAGCAGTTTAACTGCTTAATTATGATTCTATAAGGCAATAGCATTCTGTCCTATGAGGAAGAAGACCACAATGGGAAATTGGTACTATGATTTTTCCCTGCTCATAACTGCTAATAATGCTAGAAAGTAGAAACTAAAATTGTGGACGAAAAGAAAATGGATGAATATGTTTTCATGGTAAATAAAGAAAGAGAAAAGCAAAAAAGCCATGTTAACTCGGGAAAGAAGAGAAAAGTATGCTGTGGCAAAGAGTGGTCAATTAACATACAATATAAGAAGGATGAACAATGTCGAAAATGTGCCGATTGCCTTTTAACTTCATACAACATAGTCATGCACCTGGTAAAGATTTGCATCAGAAGCTAAACATTTGAGTACTCTGCCAACAAATGCATCACCGGCACTAGTTGTATCAACAGCTTTTACTTTAATTCTATCGACTCTTCCTTTGAATTCCTGCACATAAATTCAGCAAATTTCGTCAACGATTGAGACAATTCTATCTTCAGAGGAAAAATACATTGGGGCTAGCAAAATATTTTGTGTTTAGAAATAAAGATGGTCCCTCGCTTATATAAAAAAAACATCATATGTTAATGAGAATAAAATAATATTATAATATATACCTTGTTGTAATATCCGCAACCTGCTGAACCTTCTGTTATAAGCAAAATTTTCAGATATTAGGATGGAAAAGCCTCTTTAACACCAAATCTTCATCATTTGGATTATCAGTTCGAGTCAAGAATGAAACTTCCTCGTCGCTTATGTGCAGATTAGAAAGGGTCTCATTTAATGGCGGAGGCAGGATCTCCACTAGTGAGAATTGAACTTGTGACATTATGAATGTTTTGAACCCATTGACCACTAAACTACACTTTAGAGTTGTGTTAAGGGTTCAAAATTTAATATATAAAGATAATAACCAAATTTTACCTTATATATACAATGTAATTTTTCGGCGAAGGGCAGGGTTCGGGTGAACCCTTTGCACCCTCTAAATCCGCCCTGGTCCCATTAGTATTCAATACGTCTGGCGATGATACACCTGCGAAAGATGTCTTACCTTTATAACATCTGCTTGGTTCCAGACACTCATTATTCAACTTCGAGCAGCATCAGCTGAAGGCCACAAGGGCAGCCTCAGGTTTGGGTCATACGACAGAATGCAACCTGAATTTTGAGCTTATCCATAGCAGCAAATTGTGTTAACCTACAGGGCTCTTCAATCAAACTAATTGAACCGTAATGGAAAACGACGGCCTGAACATGCTTAATATATACGCCTGCTAAAGGAAAAGCAGCATTCAAGCTAGGGAATATACTGAAGCAAAAGACAGGAAGTTACACCTTTTGAGTAAGATGTATGCCAAGTTCTGATTTCTGAAGAAGCATATCAGCACTAGGATTTCGGTAAAACAAGAACTGACGCTCTCCTTCAGCAGTGAATGTAACAAAGGACAATGCAGTCTTTGCACTTGGGTCAAACCGCATGCCAGAATTGTCAACATTGTGATTCTTCAAAATGTCAGCCAACATATGACCAAACTGGTTATCACCTCCCTAATTTACTAGAAAATGAATTTATTGGAACGGTTTTGGAACTGTTACAATAAATTATATTTTGGAACGGTTTTAACCGTCCCAATAGAGTCAAAAGGCTTATGGCACACTTCTAAACAATAACCGTTCCAATAGACTTTTAACCATCACCATAAATATCTGTATTGAGACGGTTTTTATATGCTATACAATTAGTTTATTTGTTGGAACGGTTTTGTGAAATAAAAAACTATTGGATCGGTTTAATTTTCCCTCCTCCTTTTCCCTCCTAGGTATTTATTAAAATCCAAAAATAATGGACCCCACTAATATTTTAATACTCTCTAACACAAAACCAACCTAGAAGACATCGACTTCATACTCTCAATAGCGATTCCCCCAAAATCCCAAACAATTCTCTCTCTGTTAAGCAAACTAGAACCCACTGGCGAACTCTGTCGACAATCTGTGGTGAAGGACTATTATTTCTGGTGAAGGACGACCATTATAGGCTAACATACCACAATCTCTGAGGTATGCTTTAGGATTTTCACTTGTTCCATGTTTGCTGTTACTGTTCGATTTTGATTTCTTCTTCCCTAGTCTGAAAAATTATTTCATTGCTCCTTCTATTTTCTTTCTTTGATAATATTTCTGATAAACCCATTATTTTGCTTCTGTTTTGTTTGTATTATGCGAAATATTTGGTGATTTTTAGTTTTCAAAATTGGGGGATTTATTTGTTAGGTTTTGATTTTGTGTTAGAAATCATGAGATTTGATGTTTGCTATCAATGTTCGATGTTCGCTGTCTTGTTCGTTATTCTGAAAATTGTTGTTCTGTATTATATGTGCACGAAGTAAATTTTGTCAACAAATACTATATATTCATGAAGGCATCAGAACTAGAAAGGAATGACCATGGAAAATTTACCTATATATATTTGATTAGTATACAAAATTGGTTATTTGTATGAGTTGTTTCTGCAGTTTCTTCTTTTCTCTTCTCTCCTATATTCTTTTGTTATACTTGTTGAGATTTTATCTATGCAGATATTGCACGTCTGCCTGCTTTTCATTGTTGTGTCGGTACGAATGAGGAAAGGTTGACCCCGAAATGTTACAAGGAACATGGTAATTTCTTAAAATCTTTTACTGCCTTAACTTTTTATATTAATGTTTTAGTAGGCATCTATACAACATCAATTTGAATTTATGGTGTTATAGATATGTGTACAAATGTCCAAAGTGATCACATCCCATTGCAGCTACTGACTGCCTTGAGCTTATAAAGGGCTATTGAATTGCTTGCATAGAGCTATAGAATCACACTACTCGTTATTCTATTGTAGTTAATGTAGCAGCTAGCATAATTCTGTTATTGGTGTTTGGTTAAGGTCGAAAACCCTAGAAGAGATCACATAACTTTGACAACACACCCATGCAACTCATCTAAAACTATGTGATAAGGATCAAAGACTAGGAGCTTAAGCAGACTGTACTAACTAGTTTAACTCATCACATGTGGATGTCTTTAGAGCTAAACTTGATGTTTGTAGACTTCCTATTGAGAGGATTTCCTTTTCGTACAGATGACGTGATTAGTGATTAGTCTTTGTATTCAGAAGATCATCTTTTCGTGGAGTAGTGGAAACCTTGTTATGTAGAAAGAACATGAACTTTTTCCTGATAATTGGAATAAATGGTGGAACCAAGAGAGTTACACTATCTCAATATATTTCATCTTTAGCACACGCTTTGAAATATTAGAATAAGGGCAGAAGATTTTGAGAGTGACATTCTTGCTTTTCTAGAGCTGAAATTAGTCTACTTTTACAGCAGCTATACTGATTTTTGATGCACTAAAAATAGCTTCAATAACCGTAAACATCACGAGGCAGTAAATCTGTTTTCATGGAATGCTCTAACTTCAGATGGCAATGAGAAAAAATTGCTGGCAACTAGTATTAGAATATGTCATTATGCTAAGCTATTACTTTTAGTTCTAATGATATTTTTCAGTGCGAATGAATGAGGATATTGATAACTCGTTCATTATGCGTTTCCCGAAGCTGGAAAAAAATATACTTTGGAATCAGTACAGGCTGCCTGGAGAAAGCACAAGAGTAGATTGAAAAAGGATCACTTTGACTCCTATCACAACGATGAAGCTCGATTGCAAAATATCCCTGAAGATGTTCCAGCTTCTCAGTTTAAGGAACTCCTTACGTATTGGAACTCAGAGAAACTCCAGGTATATGTACTTCTTACTTCGTACTTCTTCTTCTTCTTCTTCTTCTTCTTCTTCTTCTTCTTCTTCTTCTTCTTTCTAAATGTCCAAAAAACGCCGAAATGCGGGCGATTTTTTTCCAGAAAAATTCTTCCCAAAAAGCGCTGAACTACTAATATGTAATTGTTGTGTTGTCGTATGGTCGTCGACATATCGTAAAAGCAAATATGCTGAAAAGTTTGTCTTAAAGCAATTCCATATCAGTTTTAGCCGTCGCTATGTATCCACACAGATTTATGTATCTTGTTTTTGGCATCTTAAGTAATTCCAGGTATAAAGAGTAAGAGATCACCCAAATTTGTAGCTTAGCTCACAATTTCTACAAGCACCTGTCTTAGAATGACGAACTAGCTTGATTGTTCCAGTCATTAACTTTCACTTTTATGCTTTAAAACAAAATACTAACTTTTGAAGAGGATCATGCCGGTTATTTAGCATTGAATCATGTTGCTAGAAAATTGTCTTCTGTTAGCCAGGAACTTTTCATTTATCTAATGATGTCCTTCCCATAAATATGGCAGTTTCACCATATAAATTATAAGTGCCTTATAAGACTACTCTAATGCGATCGCAACAATACATTTGTTCATCATTTAGTAATCTCTTTTTGCTCAACCTTTTACTCTTTACTACTACCGCAGACCAACTTATCTATAAAGTCTGCATATATATATGGAAAGGAATCATGTTGTCAAGTTTCGGATACCTGATTCTTTTATTTAATGCATCAAAGATACAGCTCTATGTATTTTGAATATTATTCAGCTATCTTTGACTCCATTTTAATTGCTTTTTCTGACCTCATCCCATTAATGGCACCATATTAATGGCAAGTTAAACAATATTTTCTTCACAAACAACCTTTTGTCCATTGAGTATGGAGTATCTATTCTTCAAAACACTACTCGTTCACCCCTCTTTATATCACAAGTATTTATGGGAAGTTGGGAATCTCTTCTGCTATGATGTGTTAATATTTTCTTAGCAATTTAATTTCTAAATGCGTGATATATACATTACTTCCCATAAGATCTCTTGAACATACATATTTTACGATAAAAAATCAAATGAACCAATTCCAAGTCAAACAAAGATCTTAAGCTCATAAAGTATAATAATCGGAAAAGAGATAGCTATTTATCAGGCAAGAGGAGACAAGTCAAAGTTCAGAAAGAAAGCTCATATTTTATGGCTAAGATAATAAGTCTCGAGCCTTTTGTTCCTCCACCAAGAAAATTTTCTTGTTTCTCAACTATGTTCTCTTGAAAATATATCATCAGATAGAATAATTTGGTAAAGAACAAAAAGTGGAAATGGGATCGTCCAACTTCCCTCTCCATTAGTTGCAACACTTAGACAAGTCCTTATCATCTTTGCTTGAAGGCAGTTGTAATATCATCTTGTCGAGTTTTTGATGTATGTTTGAGACTTCAGAATCTATTCTGGTTGCAAATCACATAAGAAGAGAAATTATATATTGCTGTTTGTGCTGCAATATATAAATATTATCCTCTTCAAAAGTTAGTATTTTGCTGTAAAAGATGGAGAGCAATCTGCTCGCTACAAGCCTAACTTTTGAATCTGCTTAGTGATTTTGTAAGTCGTTGTTTGATGTTTCTTTCTTCTTGCAGAGAATGTCCCAAATTAATATTGAGAACCGCTAAAAGTTGAAGAATCCTCACACTACTGGAAAAGAAGTTTTGCTTTAGTACGCTCTAAGTTGGTGTGTAACTAGCAAATAATGGCAAAAATTTTCTCAATTTCTGCTCTAATTTAGTACATGGTAGATCACCGCAAATACTAACTCACTTTCATTAACTATGTAACCAGGGAAACGAGAAAGAAACTTTGGATCCTTTATCGGCAAAAGAAGTCTTTGTAGCTACAAGAAAAAGGAAAGTTGGGCGATCATACAAGTGCTCGGATGATGATACAACTAGTAAAATTGTGTGACTTATATTTAACTGATGTTATATCGAGATCAATTATTTATTTTTATTAGTATACTTTTTATTTACTTGTTATATTTGTTTAAATTTGCTTTGAAGGCTGAAATGGTGGCAATTGAAGCCCAACAAAACGAAAATGGCAATGAGTCTATTGATGCATTTGCATCTGTCACGAGGCCTGAACATTCAGGACGTTTGAGATTGTATGGACGAGGGGTTACAAGAACTTCTTTGAGAGGGAAGGTAGAATGTTTTGGATCTTCTTCAAATACTTCAAATTCTCTGCAAAAAATAAGGAGAAGATACAAAGGATGGAGGAGAAAATTGAGGAACAAAAGGCAACTATTCGTCAAGAAGTTGTTGCAAATGTCCTTGCACGACTTTAGCGTTCAGGAATTGATATTGATGCTAATATTATTTTAGCAGAATTGGGTAATAATTCTCCCGGGGAAGCATCTTCTGCACAGCGAGCAACTTTGCAACCAATTTGTCGTTCATCTACTGATAGCAACAAAGAAGGCCAACTCATTAGAGGTATTAATATTGCTTACTTTTTTAACTTATTCGGTTTTAACGAATAGAGCAAGAATGCTTTAATCAATCTTGATGGTGGTTTATTAAATTAGGAGGTAGAGTTAAAATTGCCAACTTGTTTACATTAACAAATGAAGCAACTCTACAGTAACTCGGATCATCTAAAGATACCTCAATGGCAGATTCTTTGCTACGATGTGGATTAGTTTAATGTGCAACCGGCATGGAGGTCGTAGAACTTCTATCCTTCAAACTATTGACTCCATTTTCTTTCTTAATGTGTTGTCTCTGCCACTGCCATCTGATGACAATAAAGGAAATGGGGTAAGCTAGCCATAAATAGAGAAAATACATCTCCCTCTGTCAATAAGAAACACTGTTTCAAATTCCAACAGATGCCAAGTTAGGTGCCCTCTCTTCAATGTTGTGTACTTACTCTTTTGACCTCTGATCACACACAAATCTAGTATTGTTCAGTTACACTTTTAGGAAAGTGCATTGTTTGATGTGCTGCATACTAGTATTGTTCAGTTAACAAGAAATTAGTGTTATTGAAATTGCACTGTTTGATGTGCTGCATACTATTTGATCTTGGTGACTATTGGTCGTAGTGTGTTTGTTTGCCATTTGCACTTGTATTTCTGGCTTGGTTTGGTTGTGTACATATTTGCAAATGATGTTTGGAGCATGTTCGAAATTTTGGAATAGTCATATTTACAAAAGAAATTCTGCCGAAAAATTTAAAAATTTAGAGAGAATGAAAATTTTTGAGTTATCATCAAATTGGTCAATCAATTACTTTGTGATTCAATTATCCTAAAAGTGTTATTTAATTATTTCTCATTATCTTTTTGTAGGTGCAGTGACTGCGGATGAAAGCAGTGACGAAGACCTTACTTGAGTGCTGTTGTGGATTGTTGTTAGGCTTTATTATCATGTTTAAGGATATTTTACTTTAGAACTTTTTGTATGCAAACTCATCTATTTTGACTTTTGAATTGTTTGACCAAACATTGTATCCATATTCTGTCTTTGTACAGGATATTCTAGTTGGATATGGTGTAAACAATTTCATTGAATAGGAAACTATTTCTAATGTTGCTTCATAGAATAGAGAATATAATCATTCCAATAGACCTAACAAATAACAAGAACAACAGCTAATACCTGTTCCAATATGTTATAATATCCGTTGCAATAGAGAATTGATAATTGTTCCAATATCTCATGAAAACCGTTGCAATAGAGTACTGATAATTGTTCCAATATATCAAGAATGAAACTTCCTCGTCGCTTATGTGCAGATTAGAAAGGGTCTCATTCAATGGCGGAGGCAGGATCTCCACTAGTGGGAATTGAACTTGTGACCTTATGAATGTTTTGAACCCATTGGCCACTAAACTACACTTTAGAGTTGTGTTAAGGGGTTCAAAGTTTAATATATAAAGATAACAACCAAATTTTACCTTATATATACAATGTAATTTTTCGGCGAAGAGGGTTCGGGTGAACCCTTTGCACCCTCTAAATCCGCCCTGGTCCCATTAGTATTCAATACGTCTGGCGATGATACACCTGCGAAAGATGTCTTACCTTTATAACATCTGCTTGGTTCCAGACACTCATTATTCAACTTCGAGCAGCATCAGCTGAAGGCCACAAGGGCAGCCTCAGGTTTGGGTCATACGACAGAATGCAACCTGAATTTTGAGCTTATCCATAGCAGCAAATTGTGTTAACCTACAGGGCTCTTCAATCAAACTAATTGAACCGTAATGAAAAACGACGGCCTGAACATGCTTAATATATACGCCTGCTAAAGGAAAAGCAGCATTCAAGCTAGGGAATATACTGAAGCAAAAGACAGGAAGTTACACCTTTTGAGTAAGATGTATGCCAAGTTCTGATTTCTGAAGAAGCATATCAGCACTAGGGTTTCGGTAAAACAAGAACTGACGCTCTCCTTCAGCAGTGAATGTAACAAAGGACAATGCAGTCTTTGCACTTGGGTCAAACCGCATGCCAGAATTGTCAACATTGTGACTCTTCAAAATGTCAGCCAGCATATGGCCAAACTGGTTATCACCTCCCTAATTTACATTTCATTGAAGCAAAAAAATTTGGCCAAAATAACACAGTCATTGATGTTACGTGTTTGCCATAATTTTCTTACCATATTTGGTTTTCCTATCTCTTGAAGGAAATGGACAATATAATTACCTAAGTTGGGTTTTCCTTTTTGTATAAGGAAATTGTAAACTCTTCCATATTTGGCTAGTCCCTTTTCTTGTAGGAAAATGTTTGAACTTCTATAAATTGAGGATTTTTCCTTCTCGCTCAGTAACATCCACAATGTAGCTATAGGGGGTTTGAGAGTAGTGTTTAGGGGGAGAACTTTTCGGGACAAGTGTTAGTGTGTCACTTGTGTTTGCCTCTTCGTGGGGTTATTCTCTCGATATTTTGTACTCTCTTTTTATTATAATGGATTACTCATCTCCGTTGTGGACGTAGGTTAGTTGACCGAACACCTGTTTTTTTTTTCGGTCCTAACAATTGACAATTAAAGCACACAAGATATTGGCTGCAAATATAGTAATCCTATAAGCACAAAAGCACGTTCCAACAGGCCAGTCGACAAAACGAACTAGCCAAATGAAACACAGGACTGAGTTGATCTATGCTTGGACTTTTAAGAAATTAGACAACCTGAGCTGTAAATTCCATGCAGAAATTAATTGCATTGAATGATAAGAAGAAAATTTGAAGCATACACAAAATGAAATCCTTGTCTCATATGAATACATTTTCCTGGTTCAACAAAATCTAATTCCTAAAAATCAATAAATAAACAAGAATTCTTATCCGAAAACTGCACCTTGCCAATAAAAGAAGAGGAACCCCCCAACTTTGAAATACGAACAGCAACATTAGCAGGTGCACCACCTGGAGCTTTTAGGAAAGCTGGAACTTGGGCAAGTGTAACGCCACCAACACTTGGAACAAAGTTAATCAACATCTCCTCAATGCAAACAACTAATGGCATCTTTTTCACTATCTCGCCATTTGTTCCTAAGGACTAATTTTTTGGCATCGTGCGTTGCAGGTATATATCGAATTATGTAGCATTTGATTTTATAAAATAGTATAAATATTAATTAAATAAAATTTTAAATAAATAATTATATACATGAATGAATAAAGTATAAATTGTAATTTATCAATATTAGATTATTATATGATAACTTGCTTGTCGACATAAGGATTATTCGATATTATCTGAACATAGGAATATCACAATCAACATTTCTTTCGATATATGAGTTTTCTATTTTTATTTTTATTTTTATGAGGTACAAATATGTAATGGAGTATATTTCACCTAATACTCCCTTAAGATAAGGAAAAATCTATCCAAACAATATTAATTAAATACTTCTGTAAGCTTTTCATCATAATTTCATATAATAATGTCAATTGTTCCCTTTGCAATGCTTCTTGTTTTAAAAATTCTCCACTATTTTTTGTTTACCTCGTTTCGGTAGCTATCTCCTAGATTTAGTTATAATTAGCTTATATTTACTTTACTTTCTTGGTCATAATCTGTCAGCATAGTTCGCATAATGTTGTTAAATGTCATAACAGTTTGATTGCCATGTTTGGGTTTCGTGTCAACTATGTGAATCCTTCAGGAATTGATATTACTGTCATTTGGTTCAAGTCCAAAGTTTTAAATACTGTTTTGTAAACTCAGCCATAATTCTAAGTTTTGAAAACTCAAATAATATTTTAAATGATATTTCAGGTTGAGAACTATTATTTTACAAATGCCCAAGGGGTTTATGATGATTTCTGGACTGAACATGGATCGAGCTGCACGCCGCAGCATTGATTTCGAAATAGTGGTAACAATGACACTATATGATGTGACTTGAAATAGTGGTAACAATTCCACTGTATGATGTGACTTAAAACAGTGGTAACAATGACACTGTATGATGTAAATTGGTCAGGTAACAATGACTGACCGATCATGTAACAATGACTGACCAGGAATTAATTGATGCCACGAGATGGTTTGATATTGCGCTTGGGCTATAGGAGCCCCTCCGGAATCTGTACACACCCCCAGTGTGCGCCGTCGACGATAAACATATTGTTGGCTCGGACTGCACGTCGCAGTGGGTACCTGAGTGTACCGGTCATATGTATTGCATTGCACTCATGCATTGGTTCCTGTTGTATTACGTGTCATGACATTCAGCACTCTCATTTTATTTTAATCCATGCTACTTCTTGCACTGTTTACCAGATATCCTGGTGTTATTTGTTGATGAATTGCTGAGCCTGAGGGGCTGACTTATGTGCCAACTTGCACTAAATGTTTCGCATTCATTTGCTTAACTTTTGAAAAAGATATTTTCAAAAAAGATTAATACTGAGCCCACATGTTTTCTAAAGGATTTCACGGTTTTATTGTTTTCTCAAAGGGTTGTACCGCTCTATATAGAATAATGGAGTGCCTTAAGTGATTTCTTGCTGCTTAGTTATTATTTACTTTTATTACTCAGTGAGTTGGAGTACTCACTTTACTCCCTGCACCTCGCGTGCAGTTGCAGGTATTTGTTACCCGATAGTGGGTTTGAGCTAATTGAGGATTTTATTATTATAGCAGAGCAAGGTGACTGCCAGCATTTGCGGCACCGGACATTGTCTTTAGAATTTCCAGAATTTATTTTTGGTATATCATTGGCCCCATAGTTGTGCTCAAGTTTCTTAGATGCTCATGGCTTGTGACATTCTGGTCGGGTTGTGTTGGGTTGTAATACTGGTTATTATAGTCATTAAGCTATATTTATTTATGTATTTATTTATTTATGTTTAATAATAGCTAAAGGGACAATTTGGGTTAGTTGGCTGGCCTTATCTTCACGAGCGGCGCCATCACGATCGGGTATGGAAATTGGGTCGTGGCAACCTAATTTTGTGTCTTAGCTTAAAATTAAATAATATAATCATTTGCTTTAGATGTTATTTACGATATGTAACTGAATTGAATAGATTTGGGCCATTTAGAGTCGTATACTCGTGGCAATTGTGAGGGTTCGAGTTGATTTTGGAGCCGGTTTGAGGTAACTGTCTTGTCTAACCTTGTGTGGGGGCCTGTTTCCCTTAGGATATGATATTTGATATTTGAATGCCTTGCACGTGAGTTGACGAGCATGTACTTGAGCTAATTATTGAAAATCCATTTTTACTTGAAGTATTTCAATTGGGTTTTCTTGCCTATCCGTTTATTCTAATTGTAAGCTTTCCCTGTGTTTGCTTAGAGAAGCATGTTTAGTTGACTTACTTACTTAAACTGTCCGGTTTGTAATCCGTGAAGCATGTTAGGCTAGAATTTACTATTGCTTGTTCTGTGTTTAGCATTATTCTTGTTGTTTGAGCTGTTATAGTATGTTTTAAATTTGGGACTACGGGACGACATCCCAGGAGATCCCTTGTACGTGATATGTTCTGGACTGAGAGTGCGGGATACCAAGAGATCTCTGGCACCTGTATATATATTAGTATTGACGATACCAAGATATCTTCGGGATACGAAGAGATCCCTCGTATGTAAGATCGGGATACCAAGAGATTCCTCGTGTATATAATAAGGATACCAAGAGATTCTCGGGATATCAAGAGATCCCCAGCTATTATTTCCTGTTGTGAGCAGTATTCCTTATATTGTTTTGTTTTCTGGTTTCTATTACTATTTCCATTATTTATCCTACTTAGATTCTCGTTGTAGACTTTATCTATACTGTTTATTTTTCTTATCCTATCACTTATTGTGTTTTATCTCAGTAGGGCCCTGACCTTTCCTCGTCACTACCCAACTGAGGTTAGGTTTGACACTTACTAAGTACCATTGTGGTGTACTCATGCCCTTTCTATGCATGTTTATCATGTACAGATCCAGGTACCCCCACTTAGGTGCACTATCCTTGAGGTAGGGAGAGCTACGGAGACTTCGAGGTACATTTGCAGCGTCCGCAGATCGAAGAGTCTCCTTCATTACCCTATTCGTAGTATTTAGCCTTCTATTGTACTCTTATTTTAGACATCTCTGGTGATTAGAGGAATTTTTTTTAGTACTTCTTCTAGCTTGTGTTCCCGTGAGTTTTCGGGTTTCGGGGTGATATTGTAGACTTCCGCGTTATTGAGTTGTACCTGCCGAGAGGTATTTATGTATAGTTTTCTTTTAGTTGTTCAGTTTAATTAATTATTCCGCAAGCTATATTTTTTTCCGCATTGTTAGGCTTACCTAGCTATAGGAACTAGGTGTCATCCCGACATGTTCACGGAGGGCGAAGTGGAGTTATAACATTGTTCCCTACAACATGCTCCCCTTCCCATTCTATTTATCTGTCTTTGTATTCGATTCTACTATATAGGCACTTACCAGCACATGGGATCGGTTGTGATGATGCTACACTCTGTGCTTTTTGCACAGATCTAGGTTTCGGATAGCATAAGCAGTAGTATGGGAGCAGGCCTTCAGTCCAGCGAGACACTGAGGTAGCCTTGCAGGCATCCGCAGGCCTGGCGTCTCTTGTATCCTTTACTTAGTCTGTTATCTGATTGTACTCGAGACAAGTAGCTATATTTTCTTTCAGACTTTGTATTTAATACTTTTAGTAGTTCGTGAGTGTTATGACACAAATCTTGGGTAGAGGCTGATGTTGAATTCTCCGCATTTCTTTTCAATTTTCTATAATTTAAGACTTCCTCTTATTATTTAATTTTGTTGCTTTTATATCATTGCCGATACTTGTTAAAGAGGGATTATGTATTTAATGAAAAAGTAATTAAATATGGCTTGCCTAGCTCCCATTAGTAGGCGCCATCACGCCTCCCGAGGGTGGGATATTCGGATCGTAACAAGTGCGCAACATGATCCCACCAATCATCCATTATTCCTCTATAAGGATTGCAATAAAAGTAAATATATTTAATATATTATTGCTCCTTATTGCTCTTCAATATATCACCCATATTTTTCCTGTTGCGGCGTGTAACCCGATCCTACCAGATAATATCAATTCTCCCTAATTCCTCCTCAATATCACCCTTATTCCTCCTGTTGCGTCGTGCAACCCGATCCTACCAGATAATATCAATTCTCCCTTATTCCTTCTCAATATCACCTTTATTCCTCATGTTGCAACGTGTAACCTGATCCCACCATACAAATGCTTAAATCAATAACAACAACAACAATAATTCAACAAGTCAATTACAAGTTCTACTACTAAAACTATGAGTACATGACAATAAGAGAATCACATAAAAATCAAAGGAATACAGCAACCTTTACGAAAATAACTAGACATGTAAGGCACATGATTACTACACATGTAATCACAATAATTTGGACAAGTAGTATATATGCACACTCTCATAGAGAAACTCACTATTAAGAAGTAACAAAATAACAAGAAAGACAATAACTTCAACTAAGACAAATAAGGCCAAACAATGAGCAAGAGATAAATAAATGCTAACAACATCATATAGAGCATGTAAGTGTAGCCTAACAACAAGAAACTATATATTGTGACAATTTGGTCAAAGGCATGAAAAAAAGAGGATACAATCTAATTGGTCAACTCCACATATAAACTGTGTACCCACTTATCACCTTGCGTACACAACTTTCACATATCAAGTTACCACAATTGACTCAATTTCTAAAGAGTTGTTTCCCCCACAAAAGCTTAGACAAGATACTTACCTCAATTCGGCCAACTCAATATTCAATTTAGCTTTTCCTTTACTAATTCACCAATCGCTTGGTCCAATCTAGCCAAAGAAGACTTAAATACATCAAACAATGCAAGAAAAAATAATTTCAATTAACAAAGTCTATGATTCTTATACAATTTATAAAAAGTCAACAAAAGTCAACTCCTCGGGCCCCCACATTGAAATTCGAAAAGATTTACATAACCCGAATACCCATTGAATTACGAGTCCAACCATACTAGTTTCGCTCAAATATGACTCCGAATCGATATTCAAAACTTAAATATTCACTTTATGAACTGTTAGACAAAACACCCAAATTTCACTTTGAAATCATTAATCAAATGACTAAAACGAAGATGGATTTAAAAATATAACCACAATCGAGTATAGAACATTTACCCTAATCTATATAGTGAAAATCACCTCAAAAAATTATATAAATCTGAGATCCCCAACTTAAAATATGACCAAATGAACAAATTAAATTTTGATATTATATATTTTGTTCAGCTGTTCTGGCTTGATTTGCATTCCAAACGATCTCGAAACTCGTTGTTGATGCCTCGAATGGATTTTTTGTGAAATTTCAATTAAGTTAGGCTTTTGAATCACTCCATTTGATATATTATGAAAGAGATATATTGGTTTTAATATTTGGAAATAGTACAACTTTTTAAATACGAAGTCAGTGGCAATTTCATAATTAATCTGGAAAATTTGGTAGCCCAAGTCTTAACAAAATGACCATAAAATCCTCATACAATGTCCAAATTTGACGATTTTTCTTTCTTTCTATGGCTCCTTAATTATGATACGGATTTAATGCTTCAATCAAAACAGAAATCAGAGCTCGTTTGTTTAATATGGTACCATTTATGCTTGAAGAAATGATGTCGAAACATAAGAAAAATGAGCGCAATACAACCCAAACTATCTGAAACTTACCCGAGCCCCTCGAGACCCCGTACGAACATACCAACAAGTTTCATAACAAAATACGAACCTACTTGAGGCCTTAAATCACGCATAACAATATCGAAACGACGAAACGTACCTCAATCAAACGTAATGAACTTTCAAACTTTCGACTTCCAATAACTTGCACTAAAACATGTCAAATCAACTCGGAATGAGCTCAAATTTTGCACACAAATCTTAATACATCATACAATGCTACTTATGCCACAAACTATCGAGTAAAGTGCAAATTCTTAAAACGATCAGTCAGATCGTTAACACTACGTGACAAGTGTAGATTTATCCTCCATTTAAGAAAATCTACGATATAATTGAGGAACACACGACATTAGAGGTGCTAAGCTTTCGCTGTCCTGAAATTAGAACAAATTTAACTCATTTTGGTAATGGCCTATTTCGCATAATTCAAGGATAAATTTAACTCTATAGCATATTGATAACTTTAATTGCGACATTTGACTTGTTAAAACTATTGAAATTTGTCTCAGATTATTGAACCATCTCTCAATGAATACCGTAAGATAATTGAATAATTTACAAAAAAGAATAATAAGTCTGGCCGTAGGGGTGTAAAAAAAAAATCGAAAAACCGTACAAACCCGATAATTCTAGTCAAACCGAGAAAAAAAAATTCGATTGTGGTTTGGTTTAGGAAGAAAAAACCCGACCATAATTGGTTTGGTTTGATTTTAACTAAAAAAAGTCAAACTGAAACCAAAGCAACCCGGCATTACACTTATACAAATTAAAAAATATTTTATGCATTTAAAAATTTATTGTAATATAATTTATAAATATTTATTAAACTTGTTCACGATTTAATCTTTTAATATATTATTTAAAGTTTGGAGTTAACATTCTTGAAGGGTCCAATACATTTTATAGCCCATAAAGGTAGTAAGTCAATATTAATGCTAATAAAGAAATTTCAATTTAACACCAGAATTGACAATAGCGTTGGATATCTATTTTTTAGTTTTGCATTATTTATGCTAAAAATGTATTAGTTTATCTATTTTTTTTATGTTTAGTTGTGTAATTAATTATATATACTTATTAGTTGTACTTATTTTAACACGATCCAGATAGTATTTATAAATTATGTTAATTTTTATTATGATGTATTAATTAATAATATTTTCTTTGTACGATTTTACTATCTATTTTCTTTGATCATATACTTTGCAAATACTTTTGAATTGACGACAACAATAACAACAACAATTACACAATAAAGTACCATATAAAGGGGGTCTGAGGAGGGTAATGTGTATGCAGATTTTATCCCTGCTCCGATAGGGACTTTTGAATTAATAACTATTGCTATTTGAATACCTTTTTCACGTAATTTTCAAATATGTCAATTTTATTTAAGAGAGTTTGAAAATTCTACGTCCGAATTTATATAAAAAAAATTATAAAACTTGGCTCTAGTCCGAATGACTGTAACATAAATATATAAGGCTGCCTAGAGTATTCCCTTCCCCAGACATCCACGAAGTGGGTATTGAACTGGATCGCCCCTTTTTTATCTTTTGAAATGGCACATGAGCACGTTAGAGGCAGATGGTCTATGTTTTCCACTTAGGTGGCGAATCCAAAATGAGTCTCATTCCGAATGTGGTCAAGGTGGCTTCAACTTGAAGGTGTCAGCTGGAAATATGAGGATCCTAGATGGAATGAACATTTTCTTGATGCATTTCCATATTGGTCCATCTCAGCATTATATATTGTACGTGCGCAGCTTCTTATTGGACCATTCCTTGGCCACTGCATGCTCTGCTATTGGTACTTTCTGTTCTGTTTGGATTTTCTTTGGGATTCTGCTTTTTTTTTTCTTTTTTGCTCTCTAAAATGGCTGAGGGTCAACCCGAAGGGACCCTTGGACCAAAGCTAAATTTGTCCCGTATTATTTATAGGTTCAATGTTCTGAGTAGTAGAACTGTTATTATTGATGTTTGTATTAGGTAGATTGTACATATCATATTTTTATGAGTGCGATTCTTTTTTTACTTATCTATATCATATATCAAATTTTATTACTAAAAATGTTCATAATTTATTATTTATTTGTGTTGTCCACACTTTTACTACAAATTATATATCAATCTAAAAATAGGTAAATTTTACCATTAAAAACGCGCTACAATGAAGGCACCAAATCTGCGTGTGATTCTGTTAACAGTAAATACAAAATTTGAAATGGAAAGAGATCTCAAAGTTGAAAAAATCCGTTCTTCTATATTTTCCACCATTGATAGCCATTAAAAAGCTTGAAAGCTTTGAATTCAAATTTGGGTTTTTAAAAATCATTATTTGTTTGGATTAAGTGATGTTGTAAATAATTCGAAATATGTTTAGGAATTTATATCTAAATTTTGAGGGATTTTGGTGAAGATTAGACTTGATTTTGACAGAATTTCACATTGAAACTCGTCGAAGAAGAAGAAGAAGACATATTTCCAAAAATTGTAGATAAGTTGTATATAAAGTGTAGATAAATTGCAGAAATGTAGATAAATTGTAGATAGTTTGTAGATAAATTCTAGATTGGGAAAATTAAAACTTCTACAAGTCTTCTACAATTATGTCGAAAATACCAATTATGCTACAATTGAAATGAGATCAGTTTGTAGATATCTTGTAGTTAAAATATCTATAAATAAACTACAAACTAGTTTATGTATTGTATAAAGTTGTATTATTTTAAAGAGTATCTACAAAATTACTACATTTATACTACAATTAAACTACAATCTTATGTTCAACAAAAAAATGTCGACAACAAATTTTATTCTTCATCTACAAAATTTCTACAAAAAATTACAAATAAACTACAATTGCACCCGCACTGTCAACTTTATTGTCTTCTCAATTGAAGATTCATTTCAATATAAATCAATTCCTTGCGACAACTCCAACAATTTCCAAATCACTAAGAAAGTTGTGAAAGAAGCATATGAAAATGTCCAGAAATCAAACATAAAAGTCAAAGGCTTGATTTTGACCAGCCCATCAAATCTTTTAGACACCACTTTGGACAGAGACACACTGAAAAACCTCTGAAAAAATCGTGGGGATACTACTGAAGGTAATTAAGGGTAGAAGAAAGAGATGATAATTGTGGTGAGAAGAGATTGTACGATAATGTGGGAAAAATCGAAGGAAAATCGTGGGGTGAGGGTGTCGCACCTCCTTTTGGCGCTAACCAGCGAGGGCGCGAGGGAGTTTTTCAAATTAAAGGATAATCGAAATGAGATTTATTTAATTAATTCAGAGTCGCCACTTGGGAGATTTGTGGTGTCCCAAGTCATCGGTTGAATCCCGAATCGAGGAAAGAATGACTCTATTTAATAGTCTGTGTACCAGAAATCCGGATAAGGAATTCTGTTAACCTGGAAGAAGGTGTTAGGCATTCCCAAGTTCCGTGGTTCTAACACGGTCGCTCAAAAGTGTCATATTTGGCTTTATCTGATTTCAAAACATGTTCTACCTTATATGCCTTTTATTAGTAACCCGCTTTTTTATATATTTATTTTAATAAGAATTGCAACGTCGTGAAAATATATCTCGAACCACGTCGCCCCAGTGCACCCGTGGCTTTCGATACATTTCGACTTCATTGAGATTTAGATTTGGGTCACATAAATGTGCACCCGAGTTTAGGAAAGTAATATTATTGAACTAATGCTCCTACAACAATTTTGCTTTTTTTTTTTCTTTTCTTTGCAAGGGCCATGAAAATTCGCTAAATAGCACGCCTTGATTCTAATTTCAAAGGATGTTTGAACTAAACTTTTGAGGGCCATGAATTATATCTTGCCTAATATGGCGCACCTCCAATTATTTTCAAAGGGTTTTATTATACTCAATATTCTACCTCAACACAAAATAAAACATTCGCACTGTTATAGCTAAAAGAAATTTCCCTCAATATTAACGAATGAACTGGTAAATTACTCTTTACAATTATATCCAATACGTGATCTAACTCTAAAACATTAAACAATCTAAAAATCTTTAAACAACAACATCAAATAATTTGTTCAAAAATTCTTCCCACTGTACATATGTACAACCCTAAATATTTCACAATTAAACGAAATTCCTAACTCAAGTTCAATTTGCCGAATTGTCGATCGAAATGCGTATAACGGAACACTTGACTCATGAACCCCCATATTCAGAACGACTAACAAAATTGATGTCTCCAGTACTTCAAACTTGCATTCATAACTTCAAGAATTTATACATATTGCTTAACATGATTACATACAAGATTTAATTACCGACTAGATTAAGCAAATGGCTGTCCAACCTTTCAGATTTGTCCAAAGTTAAACACAACAATAGACTTCAACTATTCAAACCTAAAGATTCAATCAAAGGAATATACTGTATCAATGACTTAGGAACTAACTTAACCTACATTAGAAATGAAATAACAGATAGAAGAAGAACTTCATAGAAATCATCATTGCCTTTATTTCATCCTCAAATTGAGATCTACTTCATAATAAGGTTGGAATTGGTACCTGGTGTTGGAAATACAAGAAGAAATAAAGAGCAGTCAGTGAGGCCAGTCAGCAACATATTAATACCAGCAACAACAACAATCCAGACCATCGAATGACACTGATAGACCAAGAAAATGACTCCAAAATGCAGCAGCAACTTAGACCAAAACTCGACGACCAAAACCAATCAACTTCCAATCATGGAATGCAGTTTGACAAACCAAAATCTAGTCCTGAATCCCCACTTAACCGAGCAGATACAGAACAAGGTCTCAGACCATCAGAATATTTCAGATTTGAAAAGTGAACTGAAATATTTCTCAAAGGGTTGACGACCCGGCGACCTAACACTCTGAAAACAAGCTCCAAGATTCTTAAAAAAATGATCTTCTTAACAGTTTTGCTTTAAACTTTCTCAATATTTTTTAACTCTCAAAAGCACTCCTTGCATGATTTCTGAAAAAAAACTGGTTTCAATAGCCTCATATTCTGTTTAAAATTCTCTTATTCTCCCCTTGTATCTCTCAGATCCTTTATGTTTAAGGTTCTCTCCCTATCTCACACTGTTTTTTCCTCTCCTCTCCTCTTTTTCTCTTTCAGATTCCTATTTCCCCCTCATGTTGAAACTCTCCCAGTATCTCTATCCATGTCTTTGTGATGAAAAAAGTCCCCCTTTTTTCAGATCTCAATCTCTATTTTAAAGAGTAAAATCAACTCATTTTTATTTATTTAAAACCTTCACTTTTCTTTACAGCTTGTATATTCCCTCCATGTGCACCCTTTTAACCTTTTATCATTCCCCTTTTGGTCTAAGCATGGGTTTTACCTATTAAACAAACCCTGAAATTCAGAACTGGTGGAACACACTGCTGTTCAGCAGGTTCCACTACCCTATCCCAAGTGTTTTGTACCTTTTAGTCATAAACTAACACTGGTTTCTGATTCCCCATTACTTATTGTCTAAAACAGGCTGTAATTTTTATTATGGACCTCTTATTTTTAAACAATTTGACCAACAGTTCAAAGATGTACATAATGCACGACTAGTAGGCTAAACAAACTCTGCATTTCATCAATGGTTATCAGCTATATCCAATTCAGTCACATTTAGGCAGTGATTCATACAGAGCTGAAACAAGGTAGGTGATCCAATATACAAAACAGGGGTGATTTTCAAATGGGCAATCGTTTGATCCAAAAGAGGAGCTGAACACATGCAGAAACTCATCTAGATCGCACAAATCAAACATAAAGAACAAGATGACCAACATACTGGAAAAATGAAACTATCATCATGTGATTCTGGTATTCAAATACAAGAAACTAATTGACAACATTTAATCAATCGACTACATGAACCATAACAACAAACACACAGTAAAAACAGGCCACCTAATGAATTCAATGGCTTTGGGCAAAACAGGGGACCAAAGTGAATTAACTACTCGATGATGTTAATCAAATCGAATATATAATCTATAACACATACAATTAACAACAAACATAGAAAATTGACCAAATAAAAAGGTCTTATGGAGAAGGAAAACAGAGAAAACAACTAAAATGAACGAAATCAATAAACAGACTATACTATCCAAAAAATAGAAAATAAGAAAAGAAAATACCTTAAGAAATTCGAAACTAAACAGGCTTGGGACCGATTTGGACTTGAAATTTTTGAGGCTAAACGGACTTTAATCGAGCGTTCTCAAGTGAGAACACTTCGACTAAAGCCTATTGAACCATCAAAATTCTTCAAAAGCAGGCTCGACATTTCTCTAGGGTTCTTGGGGCTCAATTTGGGGTTCGAGTGGTTAGGACTTGATTCGAAGGGAACCAATATTCGTTTGGCTATGAGGGAGGTCAAGGGATGACAGGGGGTGAGTTTGGAGCGGTTTGGCATAGTTTGAGTCTTGGATCGAATCTTCAATCGAAGATTCGAGAAGATAGATGTTGATTTGGGGTGAGAGGTTTGTGGATTTGGCTTGAGGATGGCTAGGTGGTTCAAGGGTGTGATTTTGGTGGTCATTGGCGTCGGCGCCGCCGGCTTAAGGTGGTGGAAATGGAGGGCGGCGCTAGGGTTCAATTTTTTTCTCTGATAGAGATGATGGAGGATGGGGGTGTGGGAATGAAAATGGAGTGAAGGGTTCAGAGGGTCTTTTGGTATGTTAAAATGGATGAAATAATTTCAACCGTTGGATCACAAGAATCCAACGGCCAAGATAAATCATTAAATAGAAATGAGGTCGTTTTGGGTGTAACGGGCTGGGGCAGACCTGGTTAAGGCTGGGGTGTGGGCCTGGTATTGGGCATTATCTTGGGCTTGGATTATTGG
Source organism: Nicotiana noctiflora (assembly GCA_032618575.1). Lineage (NCBI taxonomy): Eukaryota > Viridiplantae > Streptophyta > Magnoliopsida > Solanales > Solanaceae > Nicotiana > Nicotiana noctiflora. Next base: position 68,994 of record JASVEL010012422.1, on the reverse strand, counting down.
TCTGATTTTTTGGTGTTTGGGCATGGGAAATTAACTAATTGGCCCATTTTCTTCCTCTTTTATTTTCCTTTTCTTCTAATTAAATAGAGCTGAAAAATTCTAAGTTAAACTACATAAAAAAATATCCTAATTAATTTCTAATAACAACTATTACACACAATTAGATACCTATTAAAATAGACCACACAATCAAATATAAAAAATACAAATATATATATTTTTTGTGATTTTCCTTCTTTTGTAAAACAAATAATTATTGATCAAAACAAAATGCCTATTAAATTGTAAAAATAATTGCAACACATAATTTTTGTTATTTTTTATTTATTTAAACGCATAAACATGCGCGGACATAGGCAAATAACGACATGAAATACCATTAAATTTCACAAAAAGGCACACGATAAAAATGACAATTTTTATTTTGATTTATCTGAGAGTAGTTCATATAGGACAAAAATCACATGCTCACAGAGGGGTGATTAACTGTAGGTAAATCGTGGGGGTGTGGGGGTGGGAGGAGTGAGAGGTGGGTAAACGAAATAAAGTAAAAATATGGACCTAAAAGCACGCCTAGTATAATTAAAGCAATAATTATACCCTTAATTTGAATAATGGTATATAAATGATAATTTGAAATACTTAAATGTAATTTAAACAATCCTTAAACATGGAGGGTAATAAAGTTTGATATATGGTGTAAGTATGTAAAAATCCCATATTTTATACAGAGGGATGGCCCAAGGGTAAAGCTGCTGAAGAAGCTACTTTGGGCCTCATAATTTTTGGGATCCCAAATTTTTCTAATAAGTTATATATTAATTTATATTTAAAAGAATATTTATTATTTTAAATGAAAAATTATAGATTTTCATTGTAAAAAAGTAAGATTATAATATTAATCATAAATTGATAATTTTTTTATGTATTGGGAATTTTTTTCTACATCATAAATTGAGAAAGAATTCAATTATTATTCGTAATTCCAAAAAAAAGGCTGAAACTTTAATACAATACCAACAATGTGCCGTTGATAATATTTTAGCAAATAATAAAAACCTTAATTAGAATGTATATCTCAAGAGAAATTAAATAGATTAGATAAAATTATTAATAATTTTGCATAAGAAAAACTAGCAATATAGAATTTAAATGAAATTACTTATGATTTTTTTTTAAATAAGGCCTCTCACTGAAATTTTGGTTTACGCCTCCGTATTTATTGAGCCGCCCCTATTTATACACGGGTCAGTTGAGGGTCATTTCAGATCATCTGTTTTCATCTGGCTATGGTAGAGGTCCGACCACTACACGGGAGGAAACTATATATGTGTTCTTATTTTCTATAACAGTTGGGCCAGTCATTATTTGAACTTTGGTGTATTCTAGGCAAAACTATTCTAAGGCTTCCGACATTACCAAGTGATATATCTTGGCTCAAACATGAACTAATTTGTCGAGATAGATGACTCGGTAAAAGGTTATGTATTATTCAAGTTATTTAAGAAAAAAATGTTTTCTTTTCCCACGTAATTCATCTATCAAACAACGATTCTCCTCTCGATGTAATACTCTTTTTTTTTTTTTTAAAAAAAAAAACTAAACTTCTAAGGGTTTTTTCAAGAAACTTAGCTTGCTTTAGAGCAACTATGATGACCAGAAACTAGCATAATCACACCAGCTCCCCCTCCTTGATAATATATTTGTAGTAGGAAATTTGTTAACTATATATATTAATAAATTAATATATATATTCTATTACGGGTCCAATAATTAAGACGAGCTATGAGTTTATCAATTTCAGAATCCATACACTTTAACTTGTGACCAAAATTGGTCCGTATAAAAAAGGAGGAGAAGTAAGAACAAGGTAATAATTGGCGAGTACCATGATATTGCAACCATTATACTGCAAGCTAATATTCTCTATGGATTTGATGCAATTATTAAAATCAATTATATACAAAAAAGAACCCTAGAATCTTGGTCTTCGTTAATTTATACTCATAAAAATAAGAGGAAATTCCAACAAGACCCCCTTAATCTTTGATTGTTGGGAAACTATACCCCTCTACCTTTAAAACAAGAACGATCATATGGAATGTACATTTTTTTTTTTTTTAAATATAATGACTTAACCAAAAAAAAACCCCCACTTAGATTAAGATGACAGCTTTCGTTAAAAGCAGCAGAAGAAGATAGTTCCTATTAATAGATGTTAGAGACGTGAGAATTAACATTCTGTGCTAGCACCAAAATTGGAATCTGGAAATAAAACACCTGTTGATCTCTTTTTTTTGGGTCTATACGTGGAAAAGAGAAATTCCTTAATAGCAGTATGTTTCGCCAACTTCACTTAGTTAAGATGAGGGTTGTTTGCTTCGGGATTTAGGACATGTTTTTCTTAAAAGAATTTTTAATTAGTGTTTAATTAGAAAATAGAAGCAAAATAAGGTTGTTGACAAGTTGAACTAATAATGTGTGTTATGGTACGTATAAGGTTCATCTAATTGTAATGCACTAAAATATTTGTGAAGCAAAGAGGACAAACTTTTCAAACTTGCATGTCTTTCTAAATATCTTTATTCTTAGTTCTTATCCCAAAATATTCCAAGACCAAAATCAAATAAGATAGTCTTTGTCCCCCATTTTGATAAAAATCAATAAAGACCTACCAATTGAATTATTATGATGATGATAGTAACCCAATCTTTTAGTAGAAAAAGAAAGGAAGTGAAACTGTATTTTGTCCTTAATTGAAGACAGTGGTGCACACATATGAAGTTATACGTTAGTAAAAGATATACTAGCTTCAATAGAGAACCAACCTTTGCTTTGTCTGTCAAATTCAATGAGATTTTCTCATTTTGAACAACTCTTTTGCCCCACTTTTTGTCTGCATAACATTGTGACCATTCCATTATCATGTTAGTTGCCTCAAATTGATGGAACTTGTTACCTTACACTGACCCCCTTGAATTGGTATGTTGCTATTTTTGGATATCATTTCTTGATAATGGAAGTAGATTTAAATGCCTATGTCAACTATTATAATACGTACGAACTCAAGGAGCATAGAGCATAGTTATACTAATTTTTTTTTTCCTCACCTGGTGTCCGGCTTTTACATTGGAGCCCGATTATATCTGGATTCGCGCCGCGTAGGGTCTCTTTCAGAGGAAAGCGCTCCCTACCAAGGATTTTTCCATATTCAGGGCTCGTATCCAACTTCTGGTTAAGGGAAGAGCAGTTTCATCCACTGTACCACATCCTTTGGTAGTATACTATTTTATGTTATGTTTTGTCAATTCTGGTTTAATTTAGTGCTTTATGTCTAGTCTCTACTACTTGATGTTCAAGATGAACAATTAATAGAATAATGATTCCATATTTTTCTTCCTGTAATTTTCATTATTATTCAATCAAATTTCTCGTGTTCTTGTTCAAATTGGATTTAATCTTTGATTTTATCATTCTATTCAAGTACTTAGATTTTCGTGACAAACACTTTGTTTCATTTTTCGTAACACTTAATTTGGCTCACTAATTATTTAGTAAGTAGTACTTTTACACCAGTATGTAACTATATCTATTCTAGGGAAGATGTAATAGCCACCTGTTTATGATTTTCAGTCTTAAATCTAAGAAAGAACGATCAATTTTTCTCATGACGGAAAATAGATAGAGGCGGAGCTAGGATTTGAAGCTAATGAGCTCGGAATTATAATCTTTTTAAGTACCTGGTTCTAAATTAAATATTTTTACATTTTTAATTAAATTTTTAAAACAAATATAAAGGTTGGATCAAAATTATTGCTCGGCCAAACCCGTAACCGCCATGCTACCTCCGCCTGAATAAATTATTTAACTACACAATTTTTCTGTTTGAACCAAAGTTAATCATACTATTTTAATCTACCAAAGTAATGCTTAAAGCCTTAAACTAGCTGTGTATGAATTGGACAACTTTTTTGACCCCTTAAGAGGATATGGTCTCTTTTCTCTGTATCTCATGTGAGCAGCAGGGATTTGAATTTTAAATTTGATGAATTTAATTTTTAAGGTCCTTAACACCTGACAAGTTATACTTTTGACATAATAATTGATAAAAATTTAGTACTATTTTTTTTTCACATTTATTAAGTTGTTATGTGTTTGTGCTGATTTTTACCATTTTCAATTTTCCTATCGGTCGAAGGAAGGACATGATATTTACCATATTGTTTTTTCCTTTTACGAAAAGGAAAATATAATTTTTCTATATTTAATTAATTCTTTTTTTTTGGAGAAAAACGTTTTGACTTCAATAAATTAAGGATACTTCCTTCTCATTCAGTAGCACCCAAAAATGTAGACGTATGAGAAGTGTTAGTGTTAGTGTATCATTTGTGTTTGTCTCTTTGTGAGGTAGTTCTCTGGATATTTTGTATTCTCTTTTATATAGTGCATTGCTCATTGAACGTGATCAACTGAACGAAACACGTTAAATAATTATGTCTTTTTTAATATATTTCTCTTTTATTATTTGCTTATCGTTGTTCAAGATTTGCTTTACTAGATTTCTCGTAATGTCTAATTCTTTTATCCTAACTAAAGTTTCATGTCAAATAAGAGAAATAGTTAAGGTGAACCCACTAAATATGAGCTATATCCGCCACCACGTGTGGGAGCTTGAGTTGCCTCAAAAAGAAATAGCAAAGGCAAGAAGCCAGGTTGAATTTTGTCTTTTATTGATTAAAAAATACTGCACCATAAACTAGAATGTCCACCAAACCTACAAGAAATTAATATACATTGTTATATACATGAAACTAATGAATGAATGTTGCTGTGGATAATGGAGAAGAATATGAAGAAGCTGCGACAGATATGTCCATATATAAGATGTCAAGAAACTTTCTATTTTTGGTTCTTTATGTATTATATGCAACTACTCCAACCTGTTGGGGACATCTAATGCTCCTCCATCTTGGCATAATTGTGGCCGAAGATGGCGTAAGGATTTAAAGTTTATGAATTTGAATTTATTCGAATCGGTTGTTCGTTTGAATTATTTAACACACAATTAAATATTTATACATATTTAATGAAGTTTTTAATACAAATGAACAAAAGCTATTGAATTTGTCCGAACCCGTACATCACAATCTAACTTTACCCCGAATTCCCACCACTCTGCTAAGTTACTTGATTTTGGTGACCCTATTCTTGAAACTCACCATGTTTTTACAACTCACTTCACTGAGTTTGTGTCTGATAACACTACAAAAAAAACCCCAATTGCTAGCGGATTTTACCAACGCCCCAAATTTGTTAGTATATTAGCAACAAATTGCTAACAAAATGGTAACTAATTTATTATTCAGAATTTAGTAATAGATTCCTAATGAATTGCCAACCAAAATTTTACTAACTAAATAATTTAGTTGGTAAATATGGCGGGAAAAATAGGCGGCAAATATAGCAACTGCTTACTAACGGATTACCAACTCAAATGTTACCAACAAGCATTTTTCGTTGGTAATATTACCAATGGAGTACATATTCGTTGTTAAATATGGTGGAAAAAATAAAGTATTATTTATTAACAGATTAGTAATGAATTACCAACCAATTATTTACCAACAGAAGGATTTTGTTGCTAATTTTACCAAGTACTTTAAAATGCGTTGGTAAATTACCAACCGAATGGTATCTATTAGTATACTTGCCGACTGATATTTCATCGGTTTGAAAAGTTTATTAATAGATAAGGATTTTGTTTTGTAATTTATTAATAGATTGAATAATACTAGTTCTAATATTAATTAGTAATAATTTCATTGCATATTCGAACATTAAATAATTAGCTATAAATTATGTTGGACCTAGTTTATATTTAATCATTCAAACATGGGTGCAGTTAAAATTTTATTATTTTATACGAATTAAATAGTTTGGTGCAATTAAAATTTATTAATTTATATGATAATATAATAACCAAAGAATATATGTATAATTCATGTGATTAGTTAATTAGTATGAACATAGTTTAATTAAGAATCAAAAATAAAATTACGGAACTCAAAAATTAATATTTGGAGATTTTATGGATTTTAAATTTCTAACAATTAAGATTTTTAAAATAATTCTAAGCAAACAAATTAAAAGATAGAAAATAAGAGTAAAGGAAAAACAATATATATATATATATATATATATATATATATATATATATATATATATATATATATATATATATATATATATATATATATATATATATATATATATATATATATATATATATATATATATATATATTTCTACCATTAATAAAAGGGAGTTTGAGGAGCTTAGGGTCGTCCTGCCTGCTGACCAAAAAGACATCTTTGATATTTTATTTAATTTATTGTTAGTTCATGCATCCATCTTTTGCAGCTGAAAGTCGTAATGTCAGGTTGGAGCTATGCACAGATGGTTTTCAACCATTTGGACAAACAGGTCAACAGTATTCATCTTGGCCAATAGTTGCGACACCATACAACTTGCCGCCTTGGATGTGTATGAAAGAGTCCTATTTGTTTTTGTCGGTTATAGTTCCTGGACCGAAGAACCCTAAGCAAAAGCTTGATGTTTTCTTACAGCCTTTGATTAGAGAACTAAAACAATTGTGGAGTATAGGTGTCGACACATATGATATCTCTAAGAAACAAAATTTTAACATGCAAGATGCTTTGATGTGGACAATAAGTGATTTTCCTGCATATTCGATGTTGTCTGGATGGGGTACTGCAGGTAGGCTGGCATGTCCATATTGTATGGAGAATACATATGCTTTTACTTTGACTAAATGTGGCAAACAGTCATGGTTTGACAATCATCATAAGTTTCTACAACTGGATCATCCATACAGAAATAACAGAAATTCATTTAGAAAGAATAAAGTGGTTAGAACGCATCCTCCTCCGATACGGTCAGGTGATGATATATTGAAGGAGATAAATGAATTGGGGTTGAAAAAGGTGACAGAGCTTGGGGCTGATACTGTTAATGGCAAAATTAGTAAGTTTTCGGGTTGGAAGAAAAAAAGCATATCTTGGGATTTGCCGTATTGGAGTACAAATCTGATCCGACACAATCTAGATGTTATGCACATAGAGAAAAACTTTTTTGAGAATGTGTTCAACACAGTGCTGGACGTTGATGGTAAAACAAAAGATAATGCCAAATCTAGAGAAGACTTGAAAGAGTTCTGCCGACGCCCTGAATTACATGCTGTTGGTGATGAATATCCGAAAGCTTGTTATATACTAGACAAGAAGTCGAAAAAGTGTTGTGTGAATGGATGGAGAATCTGAAATTTTCAGATGGATATGTCTCAAATATGGGAAGGTGTGTGGACATGAAAAAACATAAATTATTTGGTATGAAAAGCCACGATTGTCATGTATTCATGCAAAGATTCGTCCCTATTACGTTTCGTGAGCTATTACCACAAAAAGTTTGGGAACCACTTGCTGAGATGAGTCTTTTATTTAGGGATCTCACTTCAACAGCAATTCGGGAAGATGATATGGTTAGACTTGAACAAGAAATACCTGAAATTCTTTGTAAATTGGAGCGTATATTCCCTCCCAACTTCTTTGATTCAATGGAGCATCTCCCCGTTCATCTTGCTTATGAAGCAAGAATAGCAGGTCCGGTGCAATATCGATGGATGTACCCCTTTGAGAGGTAAAATTTCATCTTTCTCCTTGTATCTTTATAGTTGCTATTTATAGTTGTATCTTTATAATTGTTGGCCTGCATAGTTGTTGTTTATAGTTGTATTTTTGTAGTTGTTGTTTATAATTGTATTTTTATAGTTGTTGCCATGTATCCAAAACTAGATTAGTTACCTCAATTTGCTGTTGTCCAGGTTTGATAGTTGTTCTTCTTCGATCAGTAGCATCTGGATTAGTTACCACAATCCTAATAATTTTTTGCCTTTGCACCATATTAACACCATCACCATCTGCCTTGTTTCCTAATTGTGTTTGTGCATTAGCTCGATCGACTGATCCTGCTTCAGCTATCATAGCAGTTACTTCTTTAGTAGAACTCAACCTACAGTCATAAGCTTGAACTATAGGATTAACTGCTGTAAAAATCCTCGCTAAGGCTGTTTTGGGAGGAACATCATGACTATTAGAAATGGAAGGGAAAGACTACTTAGTTTAATATTTGAATTGAGGGTCGTTCGTTTAAATTTGAAAGTATAAGATAATATTTCGAAATTGCGGTCCAATTTACGACATAGAAGAATAAGAATTATTTGAATTTTAGATGATTTTTTTTTATTTCATAATTGTTTTTATTTTTGAAAATATCACGCAAAGAGATAAAACAACAAAAATATTACTACAATATTTATATATAATGTGTGCAAACAATTAAGAAATATTTTTTCTATGATTATAATATAATTCAAAATATAAAATTAATTTCTAATATATCTATTTTACTAAGATAATTAAAAATTAAATTTGTATCTTAAATCTAAAAGAGAAAGAAAATTTAACAACATTTAATACAAAATAATTACTATAAGAGAACTTAATAAATTGGAAAGTAATAATAAAATAACTTATGTATTAATATTTTTGACTAATTAAAAGTTAAAATTTAAAATAAAATATGATATTATTTTGGTTATACGCAAAATATTAATATAAAAATTATTTAAAATTTATAGTTGGGAAGAGATTTATAAAAAAAAGGTAGTGTTAGAATATTTATACTTAATTAATTGAATAATTAATTATATTAAAAAATATTACTGATAAATTGAAATGATTAAAAATTTATGAATAAGAGGCTTCAAGCATATAAATATACCAAATTTTAAGAATAAAATATTTATATTTATTAAAAACTATTAAAAGGATAATAAGCAAGATATTAATTTAATTATTAAGTAAATAATACAATAACTACAAGAAAATAATTTTTTAATATAAAATATGTGATGAATAAGACATGTCTGACTTTTAGTAAAAAATAAAGTGATGTAAGAACTTTGTTAAAATAATGTGATATAATATGCTCAAACTGGATAGATCACAACTTGATATATTCAGTATTCTTTTAGGATTGACACCGAAATATATGCAAGTACTAAAATAAAGTGGTTAGATTACTACAAATAAAAAAAATTGTCTACTACGAGAATTGAATAATAAGTTCTTATCCTACTTTATAATTAATATCTAATGTTATATAATTTTTTTCTTAAATACTTATATTTTAAGGTTATTTGTACTTAACTCAAATAATATACGTCACAATTGTGATATGATTTGTGTCCGCGCATCGTGCGGGTACTAAAACTAATTTTATGTTAAAGTTACTGAGGCGCTTATTATTTAAAATAATGGATCCTCCTCTGTTTTCATTATAATAAAAGTATGAGTTGACGATGTTAAATTTATACACAATGTCACATAATAAATTTTTTTGTAGATTTTAATAAATGGCAATTGGGTTTAATTATTGATATAAATACTTTTAATTATGAATTTCTACTTGTTAACAAAAATTCAAAGTGTTAATAATTTGGCAATAATATTTTCATAGTTATTACAGTAAAACTATTTTATCATTGACAAAATACTTAATTTTCTTTCATCATAAAATAAAATACTGCTTAATTCTCTAGGGAAAAAATGTTTCTCTTTTTTCTTCAAATTTTTGCAAAAAATTAGCGGCAAGTTTCCCTCCTCTTTCCCCCAAATCCCTCTTTTAATTGAATAATACTGCTTATTTTTAATTCCCCCCTATTTCCCCTCCTCATATCACGTTAAGTGATCTTCATCCTCCAAATCAAACTGCTTCCAAAGTAAAACCTGCAGTATTTTTACCATCAATTTATCACCTCTCTCCCCTGCCTCTCTTCTCCAAAACTATTTGTTGATTTAACTGCATAGAAGATCAAATTTGGGATGACGGGCGTTTTAAGACAAGGTATATATCCTATTTTACTTTCTTTCAATATGTATTTAGGGCATTACAAATTAGGTATATATTTATTAGGGTGTTCTTATTTTATTTTAATTAATTGTAAGCATATGAAATTTTTTTTTATCTGCTCTTGTTTAATTTTTGAGAGATTAACTGCTCAAAAGTTTATCGTCTTCTCAAATCTTATGGTTATGGCTAAAGAACAATTGGAAAAGTGCCTCTATCAATACCTATTTCTCATTCTATAATTTCTAGTAATATTTAATTTGTACTTATAGGTTTAAAATGAGATTTCTCTAACTCATGCGATAAAAAAGTATGTATTAAAAATATAACTTCTTTTCCTTTTTGCAGGTAGATGAAGATAGAAATTTATTCAAAAAGAGTGAAGCTATTAGGAAATTTATTCAAGAGTGAAACTTTTAAGCACGCACTAAGCATTTAGGGAAGCAACTCTCTCCTTTTTTCCCTTTCAATAATCAATATTAATGTATTTCGATTCGACTTCGTGTTAGATAAATTTTATTTTATTTATGTGTTTCAGTTTAAGAATTTTGTAATGAGATATTATTTTAATATTGTTCTTGATTTGAAGATCGTTATTACCTTGTATGTTTTATTACGTAAATATTTCCAATTGATGTAATGATTTATTTTTGAATTGACGAAAAATATAACAAAATACTAATTATAAATAGTAGCACTACGGATCGAAACATAATCAAATGTTTGTAGTTAGTGACCAAAAATTTTACCTGTAGAAACCTTTTATTTTGGCAATGACTACATCATAGTTTGACCCCGAATTCCTTAGTTTTAGGACAACTCTAATTGTCACTAATCATATGAAAGCAATATTTTTTTGTGATGAAATAATAGTTTCATCTACAAAATTGTAAATCATTTTTACAAAATCAAAGTTGTCGATAATTTATATTTTTAGGGACAAATATTTTTTTATATAAAAGATAGACTTTAGTAACAAAATTATGTTTATTCAAGTACGAAATATATATAATTTTAGAGACGATTGACGTTGTCACTAATTAAACTAAATAGTTAGTGACGAGGTAATTTCGTCGGCATTAATACATTTTTTAGTGACGAAACCCATTATTAGGTACGACTTTTTTTATCCTATTTATGACAAACAGGCTCGTCATAAATACTACCTATTTTGGGACGAAAAAAATTTCGTAATTAGTATAATTTTAGTTAGCGACAAAACACAAAATTGCCTTTGTATACTATTAGCGACAGTGTTTTAGGGACGAAAATTTGACAAAACAAATTTTGTCACAAATATTCTTTGGTGACGAAAAATGAATTTTAGGTGACATAATAATTCATCACTAATAATCAAATTTGTTGTAGTGTTTGTTAATGAATTTGAAATTTGTTTGTAAATTACCAACAATTTACTAAACATAACTTTTCCATAAACAACATTACCAACCGATTGCCAACGTATTTTTAAAAATTTACTATCGGATTTACCAACCAAGTTGGTATCCATTAGTATAGTTGCTAACAAAATACTAACGGAATTTTTCTTGTTACTATATTTACCAACCAATTACAAACACAATATAAAATATCAAAAACCAATTTTACTAACTCAATTTCTATATGTTAGTAAATTTACTAACGAACTTCCAACTGAATTTTTGTTAGTAAATTTACCAACGAAAATTTTGGACCGTAGATTTAAAAATTGCCAACAAATTTATTTGGTGTTTGCTAACTAATTTTTAGTTGGTAATTTTACCAACAAATTCAATATGGTTGGTAAATTTTACCATCGAGCCTTTTAGCAACGGGTCCATATCCGTTGGTAATCTGTTAGTAATTCAAAATGCCAACCAATTTGATCAATTTGCCAACATTTTTTTTTGTTGGTAATTGGAATTTTTTTTGTAGTGTAATGCTCTCGAGTTACTCTCTTCATCTCTAGTTGACTATTGTTTCAAGTTAATATGTTTTAACGTAATTTTAGAGGTCTGGTAATTTTGTGTTTATAGCTTAGCCATAACTTTTGTCTCGTCTGCCTTATGGCAAGGTAGATAGATCTCAGCAAAATGAAACAAGACAGATGGTGTCCACTATTTTCATTCCCCTCTCTGTTCTGATTAATGCGACTCTAATTTATGCCTAGTAGTTTGACTCAGCATAAAATTTAAGAACAAAAGGAGATTCAAGAAACTTGTAATTTTAAATATGATATAATATTTGTACAGCTATAAAGCTTTTCAGATAAATAAAAATTTAAAGTTTAATTATTTTCAAATAAAAAAAATGTATCAATCATTATGAATTAGACTATTGGAAATAGTGTCACACAAATTGAAATACAAAGAGTATAACAGAGATAAGATAGTAATATTATGTAGCACGTAGCAGACTCAGGGAAATATAACAGAAGCCACAAATTTACAGGTGCATAAATTAAACAAATCCTTATGGAGACTAATAAGTTGCGATGGATGACATAGCTAATTGTAACTTGGCTAGTGTTTCCATCCATGTATCTGAACTTCGACATTTATTATCACATCGTCAATCAGCATATAAAGCAATACAAACAAAAACAATTATTCAAAATAAAGTACAAGAGGGGATGAATTGTGGTCTATTAAAATTAGTTGACTAAGGATGAGATTTGTCGACTAGATATCGTGCAGAGTGCAAATAGAAATAAACAGACAGAATAGTAAACTAAGCAACACTTAGGTACCGATGTGATACTTACATCTAGTTTCCCTTGGGTCGCAACGGTTCTCTTAGACCTTGAAAATCATTACAGCAATGATGGTTTTAACTCGTTCACTACTAATGGAATGTAGCAGCTATATATTTTGAATGTTAACACAACTCTCTTTTGCGTTCTAACTCTTCCTATCTTTTATGACACTGGTAAAATTGAGAATACAGTATTTATGCTAAGAATTAGAGAGACTTAGAAGACAATGTTTGTAGCTGCGCAAATCTTCTTTATGAACTGAGCAGACTTCTTATAGGAGAGTTTGAGAGCCCTTGCACTTTGATTTGGTTTGAGGCACTGAATCTTCTAAGAGATTTGACCCAAGGGGTGCCTCTCGAATCCTGCACTAGAGATGGGCTGGATTCGTTCATGACTTTCCTTGTCACGTCCTTACTTTATGGAGAGATTTGAGCCTTCGGTCTAATCTGACACATGTTGATGGTATGACATGTTGTGCTCTCAGCTTCTGCCTAAAAATAATGAGGTAGAGAATTCTCCACAATCATGGTTTTTGCCATGTCCTGTAAAGTTTTATTTTTACATTCTACCACTCCATTATGTTAAGCCGACCTTGGTGAAGAGAAGTTGTGAATGATTCCTTGATCCTTGCAAAAAATTTTAAAAGCTCTGCTTTCAAATTCTCCTCCATGATTACTTCTGATAGAGAAAATGTAGTATCCCTTCTCTCGTTGAACCTTCTTACAAAATACTTCAAAAGTCCTTAGAGTTTCATTACTATGACTTAAATACATAATCCATGTAAATCGAGAAAAATCATCCACAATAACAAAAGCATATTTTCTACCACCTATACTAGCAGTTCTAGTTGGGACAAACAAATCCATATGCAATAGATGAAGAGGTTTAGAGGTAGAAACAATGTTTTTGATTTTGAAAGATGTACGAGTTTGTTTTCCAAGTTGACATGCATCGCAAATATGATCTATTGAAAAATCTAGTTTTGCAAGACCAATGACAAAATCCCGTTTAGAATATTTTTGAATAATGTACATACTAGCATGTTCAAGTTTTATATACCAAACCCAAGAATCGTTAATCATAGAATCAAGACATATTTGATCACTAAGGTTATAAATTTACTGATATTGTAGACATTTCTGTCTCTTCCTCAAAGAATAACTTTATCTGATTCATCTTCTATAATCAGCCATGCTTTTTGAAATGAACCTCATAGTAATCGTCACATTGTTGACTGATATTGAGAAGATTGTAACCGAGTTCATCGACCAGGTAAACTTCGTCCATATCACATGTTGAGCTTAGGGGAGCTTTTTCCAACTCCAATAATGTTTCCTTCTGATTTATCTCCAAAGGGAACTATTCCTCCATCTAGTTTGGTGACCGTTTTGAATAATTGTTTGTCACCAGTCATATGTCTGAAACACACGCTGTCAAGATACCATTTCCTTTTCTATTCTTCTTGTGGTGTACCTGTAAAACAAAGTTATTTGTTTTTAGGTACCCAAGCCTGCTTGGGTCCTGAATGATTAGATTTTTGAGTGTTAGCTTGACTGGAAGATTTAGGTCGCCAAATCTACCTTCTGTTATCCTTGAACCTGCAATGGTTAGAGGTATGACCATGTTTCCCACAATAAAAACAAGATGGTTTTTTTTGATTTTCAAAGCTTCTTTCTACTCTGATTCTGTTCCTGCATTGGTTAGTGTTATGACCATTTTTACCATAGTACGAACATGTATGAGATTTTCTAGTTCTAATCAAAGAATTATGAGAGGTAGTATGATTTGATTTTACAGAACTATGACTAGTGGATTTTTGTAATTTATTCGGTTGAAGTTGAAGTTCATTAACTTCTTCTTGAAGCATGTCATGCTCAATTTCACGAACTTCCAACTTCAAGGCCCAATCTTTCATTTCTCGTTGGATCTTTTTGAGATCATTTGGAACTCTCTTAATATCCACAAGAGCAATATCAACAAATTCTTGAAATTCATAACAGTTAGGACAAATAGGAAGACGTACGTCACTGGTTCCCTCGTCAGCCATAAAACCAAGTTCACCTGTCACGGCCCCAAATCCGTCGTGATGGCGCCCAACACATTGCTAAGCCAGCCTGACCAATCAATATCAACCACGGAGCTAGAAGCTCACTTTAGCCCATTTAGGCATATTAATTCACGAAATAACAGCGAAACATATAACGAAAACGGGGAACCAAGTCCCATAATACATCAACTCCCATAGACCAAGGGTCAAGAGTCGTGAGCCTCTATTGAACATGAGTGTATAAAGGTTTACAAGATACCAAGTGCGGAAAGAAAAGTCAATACAAAATCAAGACAGTAAGAAGGAATATCGGGTCCTGCGGACTCTGCAGCTACCTCGTATATCCCACAGATGTCGCCTCGCACAGCTACTGGATCACTGCCGAGAGGTACCTGGATCTGCACACAAGGTGCAGGGAGTAAAATGAGTACTGCCAGACTCAGTGGTAATAAACAAGGGTAAGACAACGCAGATAAGAAATCCGCAATAAAGCACTATGTAAAGCTATAATCAGCTACCCTGTCATAGAATCAATATTCACTGTACCTGTTCCAACAAATACCAATAAATAGCATAACAGCTAGCAGATGTAGCTAAATGCAATGCAATGCATGATATGACCGCTACGGCGCGTAGCCCGACTCCAATTTTGGGTACCCGTGCTCACCGTGGGGGTTCAGACTCCGGAGGGGCTCCTACAGCCCAAGCACATCTCATAGAGATATTCCTGCGGCGTGCAGTCCGATCCAACATATATCTCGCTGCGGCGCGCAGCCCGATCCACTACTAGTCAGCTAATATGCAGATACAGCCTCGCAGGCTCAAAAATAGTTTTTTTTGAAAACTCTTTTATCATTTTTCAGTTGGAAAACAGTAATATCAAGTTCCAGAGATTGGAATTAGCATAATACCAAAATAGCTGCGGACTAGTAGTAAACTAGCATGTCTATATGATAAGACAATGATAACGATCCTCGCGGAATCCAATAACTGGCTCACGGCCCACAAGTATACTCAACCGTCCAAGAAGGAGGTTCCTCGGCTCAAGAGTGGCCATTATCACAATATATATATATATATATATGCAACCATCCGAGAAGGAGGTTCGACGGCTCGAGAATAGCCAATAATACAGTATCAACAGGTCGGACCAATATATAGTCTCCAGTTCATGATCGACCCCGCACTCTCAAGAGTGTGCGTGTCTCGCCGCTATACAGCGTCACAAAGTGGTATACCGGGGTTTCGAACCCGCTGGTCATCACCCATATCTATTACTCACCTCAATACGGCGCGACGACTACTCCGCAATGCCCTTGCCACGAGAATCAAGCTCCGCACGCGTAGAATCTGATCAAATACGGTAGAAATACAACAAATTAGGCCAATGGGACTACACCCAATCAATACAACTCAATTTACATCAAAATTCCCAAAGTTGTCAAAACCCGACTTTCGGTACGCTTGTCGAAAAATCACGAAAGTCACATATTCGGAACCCTCATCTCGATACGAGTCTAGGCATATAAAATTTACCAAAATCGGACTCCATTTGCCCACTCAAATCAATGTTTTTCTAAAGTTCAAGCCTAGGGCTAAATCCTCCATAAATTACCCCAAATTCCTCCATTTTCATGATATAATTGCATAATATTACTAATACTAATCATAGTTTAAGTCCATAGTTGATTACCTGATGATTTCCCTTGAGTTTCTCTTCAAAATCGCCCAAATCGCCTCTAAAGCCGAGACCCAAATGTGTGAAATGTTCTGAAATTTTTCTAACTTCTGATACACTTAACTTACAACGATTTTCGCTTCTGCAGAAGAATTTCCGCTCCTACGAGTCCGTATCCGCAACCAAAGGGTCGCTTCAGCGATTCCAGGCCTAGCCGGCCAATTCCGCTTCTGCGAGAAAAGGACCGCTTAAGCGCGTCCGCTTCTGCGATAAAACGTCCGCTTCTGCGAAGCCATCCGCTTCTGCGCTACAGAGCCCGCTCCTGCGGACTCGCCCAGGTGGTCAAGTGTCCGCTTCTGCGGACCTTCTCATTTTTCTTCTCGTCCGCTTCTGCGATCACTGGCTCGCACCAGCGATGCCGCTTCAGCGGAATGATTTCCGCTTCTGCGTAACCAAGCGCTCCTGCGCCCCTCGTCCGCTTCTGCGGACACGCTCCTGCGCCCACAATTCCGCAGGAGCGAAAACAACAGAAACAGAATCCCAACCTGCAATTTTTTTCACAATTTCTCCCGTCTAGCCACCCGAAAACACCCCGAGGCCCCCGGGACCTCATCCAAACACACCAACACATCTTAACACCTTATTCGAACTTGCTCCAATCCTCAAAACACGTCTAATAACACCAAAACCCATAATTCACATCAAATTCAAGCCTAAATTCCTTAAAACATTCCGAATTACACATTCAATCAAAAACCCGACCAAACGATGTCCGAATGACCTGAAATTTTTGCAGGCACATCCAAAATCACCTAACGGAGCTACTGCAACTGTCGAAATTCAATTTCGACCCCCGGATCAAAATCTCACCTACCGTTCGGATTTCGCCAAAATTCAACCTTAGCCAATTCAAGCCTATTTCTACACCGGCCTCCAAATTCAATTCCGATCGCTCCCCTAAGTCACAAATCACCTCCCGGAACTAACCGAATCATCGAATCCGATTCCGAGCCCTCTAACCAAATAGTCAACTCCGGGTTGACTTTCTTTATTCAAGTTTCCTTCACAAAGGCTATATGCCTCATTTCCAATCCCCATCACTCCTAACTCACCCGTTAGACTCTAACACTGATATAAAACCATAAAACATGTATTTACAACATAACGGGGTGGTAATTCTCGTGACGACGGGCCGGGTCGTCACATCACCTGAGTCTTCTTTCTCATCTACTCCTTTGTTTCCCGTGAATCCACACTCTCCTGGTTCCTTACTGCTATCATCTTTCATGGAAATGAAATACATATTTGCACTTTCTTCATGGTCAGATTCTTCTTCATCACTCCAGGCTCCAAAATACTTTTTAGTTTTGGAGATTTCTACTGAGCTTCTTCTTCTGTTCGGACAATCAACTTGAATGTGTCCATGTTTTCTACATTCGTAGCATCTTCCATCATTTTTATTGTTTGTTTTTCCCCTTTTGAAGTGTGGTTTACCTCTTCTGCTATTTTTGTTTTTCTCATCATGCTTGTTACAACTTGAGAAAGTATGGGTATATTTTCATCCTGTTCTCCTCCTTCCTCTTCTTCTTCTTCTTCATCTTTTGGTTCAGCCACAGTTGCTTTGAAGGCAACTATTTTTTCTTTTCTTGTTGAATTTGCCTGTCCACTGAGTTTGCTAAAAGGCTATTAAATCACCTTTAAGTTCATCATATGATATTTTGTCAAGATCTTGACATTCGAGAGCAATGACCTTTGGCTGCCAAATCGTAGGTAGACTTCTGAAATTTTTTATAATTTATTCTCCACTCTTTATTATTCTACCAAAGGATTTTAGATCTCCAAAAAATTTCCTAAACCTGGAGAACATTTCTTCTACAGATTCTTCATCCTTCAGTTGAAATATCTCATACTCACAAACCAAAAGAGTTATCCTTGTTTCTTTTTCTTGTTGGTTCCTTCATATTTGACATCCAATTTATCCTAAATTTCCTTAGTAGTTTCACAACTTGATTTCATACTCTTTACCACTCATAGCATTGTATAATAATTTTTTTCTTTAGCATTCACAGTCATGAAAACTACTTGCTCATCAATGTAATTATCCAAATCAAGTGGATTAGTTGATACTATCATTTGACCATTCTCATCTTTCTTTGGAAGAGTTGGAAGATTTCCATTTTTGATCACCCCCTAGATTTTGATGTCATATGACATGGTGTATTTTTCCATAACCATTTTCCAATGAGAAAAGTGTTGTCGGTTAAAGTATAGTGCTCGTACTTGAGAGGTTCCATCTTGAAATAATGCACCAACAACTGTGTTCGATCCCATGGTCTTTTTCTCACTAGCTATTAAGCAAAGTTTGTGAGGCTTGCTCTGATACCAATTCAAAGTACAAAAGGGAGAGGGATCAATTGTGGTCTATTAAAATTAGTTGACTAAGGATGAGATTAGTCGACTAGATATCGTGTAGAGTGCAAATAGAAATGAACAGACATAATAGTAAACTGAGCAACACACATAAATTTTTGTACTGGTTCCGTACTGGTGTGATACTTACCCCCAGTTTTCCTTGGGTCACAATGGTTCTCTTAGATCTTGAAAATAGTTACAGCAATGATGGATTTAACTCGTTCACCACTAACAGAATATAACAACTATATATTTGAATGTTGACAAAACTCTCTTTTGCGTTCTAACTTTTCCTATCTTTTATGACATTGGTAAAATTGAGAATACAATGTTTATGCTAAGAAGTAGAGAGACATAGAAGACAGTATTTGTAGTTGCACAAATTTTCTTTTTGAACTGAGCAGACTTCTTAAGAGAGTTTGAGAGCCCTTGCACTTTGATTTGATTTGAGGCACTGAATCTTCTAAGAGATTTGACCCAAGGAGTGCCTGTCGAATCCTGCACTAACGATGGACTGGATTCTTTCATGGCTTTCCTTGCCACGTCCTTATTTTATGGAGATATTTGAGCCTTCGTCTTTGCTGATTGAAGATACCGGAGATTCTTTGATCTTCACTTGATATCTTTCTTTATTCGATAATCTTGATCTCCTTCGATTGAGACAGAGAGGGCACATCAGATTTGATTTCCTTTTTGATGGCTTCTTGTCCTTTGATTCAGCATCATCTCCTTTTGTTTAGACACCATCAACTCCTTTGATTTAACATCATCTCCTTTGGTTTAGACATTATCAGCTTCTTTCCTTTCGACAACTTTCTTTCCTTTTGTTGATACCTTGATTTTTGCAATCAATGTAAATATATTGTCATCATTGAAACTTAGATTTAGATCTAAGACAAAAAAATTTCATTATTCGAGATTTCAGTTTAGTTCTTCTGAATAGACCCCCAGAAAATTTTGAAATAACATAATTCTAATTTTAAGAATAGTTTATAATAAACATCTGTAATTAATCCACCAAGATTTAACTCCAGATGGTTACAATTACAATTAAAATTACCAGGAACTCAAAAAGCAATCCACAAAACCAATACTAATACGACTAACATGTTGAAGCACCAAACAACTGATTGAATCTCTAGAAAAGATGGAAACAAAAATGAACACTTTAAAGGGCTCTTGAATATCTTTCTTTCTTTGGGAGATTCAAATCTAGTTAGTAGAATTTTCACTAGTACAATCGCGCTGAGAAGTGATTCATATGTTACAAGTTCGAGCTATTGAAGCAGTCCTATTACTTGCGTTAGGGAAAACTGTCTGCATCATACCCCTTGGGTGTGGCCGTTCCTCGGCCCTGATTGATGCAAGATGCTTTGTGCATCCGCTGCCCCTTTTTACCATCAGGCTTATTCTATTTTGAAACAGAGAAAGTCATTATTTTTCTAAAGAAAATCAAATAATGGTAGAGTTAGACTCATTGAATTACAGAGCGTAATGCAATAACACAAATGGAAGCCAGACTCATCATCAAACAAAGAAACTAGATGACCATGTTAGTCAAGTAGGTTCTGTGTCCTTGTTGATGAACAAAATCCACTAACACCTACTAATTCTTAATAGTCTCATATTACTCCCAAAAGTAGACATCATAATATCAAGATTCAAGATTCATGACCATTCCCCACTGTACCCCAACAGAAGTAGGTGTGTTGTGTTTTGGAGATGTCTAGTTTTAAGTCTCACCAAGCTAGATTAGGTGGAGGCAGTCAATTAGTAGCGGCAAGATTTTTACATATGTAAGGTGTGAGAAGTGTTTATTCTGGCATAAGAAATCTAATACTGTGTAATATTTGTTTTTCACATTACGATTATATTCCACAGACAAGGCGTATGGATTTATATGCATTCTTTGGATATTCACTCACTACGCTAGTTGCACAAACGCCCGAAAAAAGAAAAAAAAAGTTATGTTACATCTTAGCAATTCTCTTCCAGAAAAGACAATGAAAAACACAATCCTTATGGATTGTGTGGATCAAAATCTGACCAGAGGAGAATCCGCACAAAAAAGAGAGGCAAAAAGTCACTTGGGCCAACATCGTACCCATACAACGTTATAACGACACGCACATCAGCCACGGTCGAGGTCGTGTATTCAGAATGCGTGAACGGCGAATTAAATGTTACGGCCTTTCGGAGGATCGACCAGTAATACAGGCAAGCGACTTAGGTACTATGGTTAATGGCCGTGGGATAAAGGAGAATACATAGTATATAACTAAATAAGAAGAAGAAGAAAGTAGGGCGGAAACAAATTCACACACAGACATGTTTTCTGAGAGGATGAGGGATCCTCATCTATCTCTCTCCCTATGAATGAGAAAGAAGTAAGGAAGCTCAGATCCTCAATATATATTGTTAGTCTCATCATATCAAATGTGTAGGGCTCAAGCTTGTTAAAGATCGGTGATCCTTTTTATCCATATATTCTTCACTATTTTTGAACATTAAGAAAATCACCATCCTCTTTTACTTAATAGGATCCAATAGTTAAATCAGATGGTTGCTTATTCTTATCTTCAATTTAGATTTAGGACAAATTATCTTTGGCTAGGATTTACCTTAAATCTTCTTATTTAATTAGTTCAATAAAAAGTATAAATCTTTTTTGATCGAACAATTTGGCGTTGTCTGTGGGAATTTTTTAGCCAAAGCCTTAGTTCCTCTAGATCCAAACGTGGCCGTAGCTCTATCTTCCATTCGGTAAAGTTTCACCCGTTCACCATGAATATTGACTTCTAAATCAAATCGGTAAAACTCCGAAATCGCCAAACCAACCAAAGGGTAAATCCCTACGCAAAACCTGATGCTTCGTGAACATGAGCCGTCATAAAGGGGTCGCTACTACGCATACTAAACTCGTCCGTAATCACATTTCTAGCTTAGTACCCAACGCATCCTACATCATGCGCAATCGCCTCCCCTCCTTTATATGAGACGATGATTATTGTGTACTTTACTGACTAAGATACTCCTCATCTGTGTGTTTATGGTATGAATTACATTTTTGCCATCTTTGTACGCCTAGGCCTAACGAACTGGGAGTCCAACCCGAGACCCTAATGGGGGAAGTGCATCGTCCACCCAGAAAAGGCCAAAGCTCAACCAATGACGAGGCCGAACTTAAAGCCGAAGCAAACATGCCGGAAACTAGATCAGAATACAAAACAAAGTGAGCCGCTATGCGGATCGATCCCTAGTTCAATGCTGAATGAGGGAAATCCCCAGGTCCAAAGAGCGCAACATGCGAGGGAGACATGGCTAATCCCCCTCATTCATCAACTAAGCAGCCGACCATGATAACGGATTATTCCATGTACTAACCCACTATTCTTTTTTTTAAAAAGAAAGAAGTGGAGCAGAGAACAGAGATGTCATCCCAAATTTGCGAACAAAGTCTAGTCGACATACACTCTAAATTCCTCCCTACGATGAATGACAAATTGAGAAAACCCTCCACACCGTACCACATCACAAACAACGGACAAACAACCCAGAACAAGCCAACATCATTAAGAAATAATATCCATAGCATGAGACTAGGCGATGAGCCCATGGAACATACAATCTCCACAATACAGGCAGAACATGAACACGATAAGCTTTCTCGTATGCTCGCCACGGAGACGCTATGCCAATTCAGCCACCTAAACACTACGAGTTGCGTTCGAACTTCATTCAAATCAATCGAGCCCCAAGGTGCTCAGAAGACCAAGTAATAAGTTTGCCGCTCGTCCTAACAATGGTCTCTAAAGGCCAACCAACAAAGGGACTAGATAAACTGGGACTCACCCCAACACATGCATAAACGATGCAACAACGAGTAACTCTTCAAAAACGTAAGGTAGCATGCAACATTTTTATAACCCTTATAGTAATCGGCCATTGCCAAGTTAAAAAAAGTTCGATCTCGCTTAAAGTCAAAATGGGTTACAATTCAACCTTTCTCGAATTTACACCCTTTCGGCCATTGGCCATCGGCCATTGCAGAGCGAAAGGAATGTTCGACCTTGCTCAAACTCATAACGGGTTACGATTCGACCTCACTCGAATTTACACCAATACAACCATTGGCCATCACCAAGCGAAAGGAAAGTTCGACCTCGCTCGAACTCATAACGGATTACAATTCGACCTCGCTCGAATTTACATCCTTACAGCCATTGACCATTGCCAAGCAAAAGGAACATTCCACCTTTATTAAACTCATCACGGGTCATAATTTGACCTTATTCAAATTCACACCAATGTGGCCCCAAAGTAAAATTTGACCTCGCTCGAATTAACAAGTCAACGTTCGACTTCGCTCGAACTCATCGTGGGTCATAATTAGACCTCATTAGAATACCCACTCATGCAGCCGTCGACCATCACTAAGAGAAAGTAAAATTCAACCTCGCTCGAATTGACAAGTCAACATTCGACCTCGCTCGAACATACAAGTCAAAAATGACTCCGCCAAAGTTGGCAAGTCAAAATTAGACCTTACTCGATTTTACAAGTCTATACTGACTCCGCCCAAGTTGGCAAGTCAAAATCCGACCTTTCTCAAATATATAGTTAAAAAGTAACTACACCCAGAATGGCAGGACAAAACTCGATCTCGCTCGAAGTTACATTCTTACAACCCCTGCCATCACCGAGCGAAAGAAAATCTCGACCTCATTTGTGTCAACAAGCCAAAGTTTGATCTCGCTTGAACTCATAATGGGTTACAACTCGACCTCGCTTGAATTTACATCCATACGGTCTTCGACCACCGCCAAAGAGAAACTCAAATTTCATTCAAGTTATTATGGTTCGACCCCACTCGAACTAACGAGATAAGATCCAACCTCACTCGAATCAGCGAGCTAAATTCGACCTTATTAAATCCCCAACTAAAAGTAAGGGACTCATCACATGGATATCTGAAAACCTTTTTTTTTTTAAAAAGAGAAAGAAAGTCAAAAGATATGCCACCAAAGGCAAACCAACTATCTTATTAATATATATACATATACATACATGACAACATCTTACAAAAGGCTGAAAATGTGCCCCCATAGAAAGAAAGAACACGCAACAACAAATGAAATAAAAAATATCCAAGTACAAAAAGCTACAAAAACTTCACTCGGCCTCATCTCTGTAGCGTCCCTCATCGGCGTTGTCATGATAAGAAAAGATCCCATCTTCAATCTCAGCGCCCCCACTGGCCTCTTCTATTATAGGGTTAGGAAAGATGAGCCTCGCGTGCCTTGATCCGAACATCTTCAAAAGCGGCCTCAAGAACGCTCCCTACCGCCTACAAAACCTTATATATATATATATATATATATATATATATATATATATATATATATATATCGTTAGGCTTTAGCATGGACCCATAGCTTATACAAATGGCGGGGGATGGAAACAGAGGAAGATTCTTGGGGGGGGGGGGGGGGGGCCGACAGTTGTGCCTTCTCGGCCTCGAGAGCCACAACTTGGTCTCCCAGGTTCAAAGTATCCCGCTTGAGCTCGCGGACAAGCACCTTTGCCTCCCTTAGTGCGGTCGTCGCCCTATCGGCTTCCCACTCAGATGTAAGGACGCAGATAGTGTCTACCAGCGCCGCTACCATCACCAAAGCCGACACGGGCTTCCTTGGCCCTCTCTAACTCGGCCACCTTCCTTTCTAGCTTAGCCACTTTCTCTATCCACTAAGCACTCTGATCGGCGACTATGGTGGCATATTTCTCAAGCTAGGTTCGCAAGGATAACACCTTTGCTTGAAGATTCTCACATTCCGCTGCAACCCCTTTGCCGCCTCAAGCTCTTTGTCTTTGGCCTTAAGCAGCCCCTCGAGCTTGCTACATATGCAGATAGACCTCATAAGATCCTCTTCCCTTTTCTCCTACTCCTCCATGAGGGATTGAGTATTACTGCCCGCCCTAAGTTGCGCATGCATCTCACAGAACCTATTGCGATACCAGTGATACTTCGTGGCCATTTTTAGAAGGACTTTGGCCCGCATCTCAGCCCTACGAGTACTATCGATCTCCAGCATTTAAGTCTAAAAAGTGGTGGAGGAATCAACAAAGGCAAATGGCACAAAACAAAGAAAATAGAAAAAGGAAACTCACCCTCAAGGCCATCCGAGCCACACCGCATGATGAACCAAAATCACTGATCTCCCAAAGAGAGCCGCTTACAGCAGCGGAGCACAAATGGTAAAATTGGGGCACCAAGTTCACCGTTCCTCTAATAGATTAAAGTCAGATGGAATTTTGAGCTCACGAGAATAGCCTTCTTCCCTCACATCGACCCTGGTAAAGCCTTCCTCGAACGTCCTCATATCCTCAGGATCGATATCAGAATCGGAGTCATAGTCCTCCACCACTATGCCCTTCAACCTCTATTTTCCAAAGATGGGGTAGGGACCTGCTGAGAAGTCGATGGGTTGCTCGGAACAATCGCGACAGCCTCAAAACTCTATCCCCCTGCTGCGATAGCCTCTTTCATGTCCATAACAGGCATCGCCTTGAGGGCATTTCAATCAAAGATGCCCCCTCCAATACTATCCTTCGCCTCTATGATAGAGCCCTTCATCACTACTACGAGAAGGCTCATCCGCTGAATGGATTGTGGGAAGTGGAGTGTCTGACCGAAGAGCAGCCTCCGAATGAACAGGTTAAGTCACGAGCGTGCTACACCAAGTAACTAGACATTGGACGTCCTCATCCACAACTACCCTTGGCACAGGCTGGGCAAAGGAAGCCAGTTGACGGAAAGCAAAGATAAGAGCCCTTGCCTTTCTCGCTCCTCTCCGACCTGCGAATGAGAAATCTAACCAAACAAAGATATAAAATAAAGGAAAATATGGAGTAAAGAAAAAAGCAATTAAGCCCAAAATAAGGCGACTTAGTGGCAGAAGGCTTGCGGCCAAACCTCTATTGGAAAGGCACCCATTCGCAGATCCACATCGTGTGGGCAAAAATCGAGCTCACCCATCTACAAATATTGGCAACTTCTAGAGGAGGTACCCTCTCGGCTGCGAAAACAGGAAATACTCAACGATCACTAAAGGGAGATGACCAACTCTCACATTCAAAAAAATATTATATAATAAAAGGAAAGGGAGACCTATGGGCGAAATTCCATGCATCTGGAAATCCCGTGGGGTTCGATACCATGTGCTCTGTTCGGACGTAGAAGAAGTTCTCCAAAAAAAGGCGAATTTCCTTATCATCCATCTTCACCACTAAACCCTTGGTTCCCCGATGACAATAGTGAATGATGGTATCCCTAAGAAAATGGTGGGCAAAAAGGTGAAACATGTGTTGTAGAGAAATTTCCCGATAGGCCAGCTCCGCGTACTTAATAAGAATAAGGAAGAGCTTGTTTACATATGGAGAGAGTTGAGCCGGACACACTTCGTAGAAGCAGTAGAAGTCCACTACCAAGGAGGTAAGGGGAAGCGTGTATCCAATGACAAATGGATAAGCGCAAAACACGTAGTAGCCCGGGCGGTGTATATGCACTATGTAACGATCCGCCTGAACTAGTTTAATATGGTGGGGGATTCCCCATTTGGATTTGAATGCTGTGAGTGCCACAACATCCATCATAGAAAGAATAGGTTCCGGCTCATTCCCCACAGGGCTATTGAAGTCTGTCCTTGCCTTTCTAGGCGGGGAACCACCTCATCTACCATTGGAAAACTCTCGTCCTCCACTAGACCCACTCTTTCTTTGAGTAGGGCTACTTCATTTTTTGGCATCGAAGCACCAACGACTCTATCTGGGTTGGAAGGTGCACTAGCCATATTTTCTTTGACTGAGAAAATCAGGAATGATAAGGGAAAAAGGTAGCGGCCACAGGAATTATTAACAAAAAAATAAATATGAGAAACTGAAGGAGAAGAAGAAGAGTTGCAAAAGTATCTCTTGACAAATCACGAAGTTTAACATTTAAATGTAAGATTTTATCCTATTTATTGGGATACAAATACATTGAGCGGGAAAACCAAATGCCGACATTTAGATAATGGAAAGGGCACGGACATAGAAAACATGCGCTATAATGATGCATGAGAAGTATTAATGACATTCTAAACTGATGTTATTGTCTGATGAAACTTATGAAATGTCACGTTGCTACATCGCCACGAGGTACTTATCTCTCGCATAAAGTGCTCAAATTTGTCATAACTTTCAAATCGACATAATCTGCCCATCAAGCTTGCCAAAAGGCAACCCAAATAGGCGGAGAGACTAATTGTATGGGTCTAAATATGACTAGACAAGAATCCACATGAAAAAAAATGGCAAAAGGTAACTCGGGCCAAAGTCGTACCCATACAACGCTATAACGGCACGCACCTTGGCCACGGTCGAGGTCGTGTATTCAAAATGCTTGAATAGCAAATTAGATGATCGGCTAGTAATATAGTCAAGTGATATGGGTACTATGGTTAATGGCCATTGGATAAAAGAGAATACCTAGTATATAAACTAAATGACAAGAAGAAGAAGAAGAAGAAGAAGAAGAAGAAGAAGAAGAAGAAGAAGAAGAAGAAGAAGAAGAAGAAGAAGAAGAAGAAGAAAAGGGCGCGAAAACAAATTCACACACAGACATATTTTCTGAGAGGAGGAGGGATCCTCATCTATTTCTCTCCCCATGAAGGAGAAAGAAGTAATATGTCGTTAGTCTCATTATATCAAATGTGTGGCGCTCAACCTTGTTAAAGATCGGTGACCCATTTTATCTATGTATTCTTCATTGTTATTGAACGTTAAGAAAATCACCATCACCATCCTCTTCTTACATAATGGGATTCAATCATTGTTATAGTTAAATCTGATGTTTGCTTATTCTTATCTTCTATCATTGATCTAGAAAAAATTATCTTTGTCTAGGATTTACTTAAAATCTTCTTATTTAATTAGTTCAATAAAAAGTATAAATCTAGTCGAACATAGCTCTCCAGCTGTCAATGCAATATATAAGTAATATCCCCTTCAAGAAATAGAGTTCACCTTGCAATTCTTTTATCTTTTGTTGGATTTAACTCTTTAATAAAACTGAAGAAACTTTGAACAATCTTCCTAAGCCTTTGTATGATTAAGTATTTATCATCATACTAAAAGTTAATAACTACTAGCAAGAGAACAATTAATGACAAATCTAGGATTTTTAAGTCTTAAATGCTTCACTATTTTAATTTCCAAAGTGCTATTTTAAAATTGCATGCTCTTCCAATTCTTAGGGCCCATATGGCCATAAAAAATGGGATTTCACTTTTTTCTAGAATATCTCTTTTTACTTTTTTCTAAATCAATTTTTAGCCATGAAATGCTAAATCCAACTTAAAGTTGAATTTTAAAATTTTTTCGATTCGAAAAATTTCAAAAAGTTATTTTATTAATTTTTACTCCAATCACAAAAAAATCCAACAAACAACTCCAATTTGTATTCATGTCCAAACATAACCCGAATTTCAAATATCATTTTCAACTTAGAAAAAAAATCACTTTTTTTTTCTGGAATTCCACAATTCTTATACCCTAATGCCCACTTATTATATGTTATTAGTAATTTCTGATAAAAATATAAGATTAGGGCAAAGACGCCTGGGTGCTCTTGGTGCTACTCGTGGGTGCTCTTGAACACCAACAACACCCACTAACTATAGTGTAGGTCTATCACTGAGCACAACTTTATTGTTTAATGGCAAAATGCATAATTTACCTATTGACCTTGCATCCAAATTCCTATTACACACCTCTCTACAACGGAAATTCTTTTACATATTAGATCTAATTTTAATAACGTCAATAATATATTTGTGCAATAAATCATGCAGAAGAGATCAAGGAATCAAGTAACTACTAAGAGTTTGTTGAAGCCAATCTGAATGCTTAAGAAAAGATATCAATCATCAAAAATTGTGGATAGCTGTGATGGAAAGAATATTTGAAATCCTAAAACTAAGGCGTCAATCAAGGCCAACATATTTAAGAAGCAAATCAAGGAGAGTAGCTGATCTGCCAATTTAGGAAAGACCAACGATCAAGGAGCAAATCCTCATCTTCAACGGCTGGAGAAGGAAAGCGATCAAGAGCTGCCAACTATAGAAGAACCAATAATTAAAGAGAAAATCTCACAATCAATGACTGTAGAAGGAAGTTAATCAATCTCCTCTCATCAAGGAAGAGCAACGGCTAGAATTCTTATTCTTGGAAAGAATCAACCTCTTTCCAAGGATCAAATCCCTTGGGTTATCAAATCTCGTCTGCTCAAGGTCTTCACCAAAGTATTCATATTCGATTTTCAGCCTTAGAAAAAATATACTTTGATTAAACCAAAATTCTTTCTTCATTCTATTGCAAACAAACATTATATGTTTTTGAGACCTGTTGTGTAACAAGTCATAGAAAAAGGAGAGTGCCACGGCAAAATCAGAAGACTTGATTTTTTGCTACCAAGAAACTTTGGAAGCCTTCCACGAGACCCCGAGGGTAGAAGGCCGCGATCGAGTTCTCGGCCTGAAGGATCGTCGAAGTCCGACTCAAAGTAAGCAAGGTTCGAGGTCTGGATAAAAGAGGAAGTCTCCTAGGCACATGGCTACACTTGACAGGTCCAGCCTATCTAGAGCCTACTGTGAGGTCTTGCGTCAAGCCATCCCATCTTTGTACTCTTGCAATTAATACACATGTACTTTACCAAGTCTCCTCGACTATATAAGGGGGAATCGCCCCACCTTGTAAGCGGCTGATGTTGCTCCACTTCTCCAGAAATGAAAAATATCTCTCTCTCTCTCTTTCTTCTAAGTTATTTGTCTTCAACGACCTTGAGGTCGCCTTAGTGTTTTATCATTTCATCGTTTGTTCTTTGTTATTTTAGTCAATATTGATAGTATAGAGCCTTGCATATCTATACTTTTACTTGTTATCCCCTTCCCGACTACCCTCGATAAGCCCGAGATAGACTCGAGGCTCGGCTCTGAGGTACCTACCGGCTGGCTTTGCGCACAAGAAACATCCCCTTTCTGGTTCGATTACTACTTTGGTTAACTCGACCATTTTACTTCACATTTTAACACTAACCACCCTTACAAACTAGCTCGTTAAGAGATCACATATTTTTAGAATCTCATTTCTAAATTTAATTATTGTTACCATTTTCACGGTAAAAAGTTCGGCGCCCACCGTGGGGCTAAAAATAATAGTGAATATTTTCTTGCTAGTTTTGTCACGTGAACGCACAATACCTTTCACACTTTTTCTTGCTCAAGATCTTTCGATTTTAGGTTAATGATCAGCTCGATGAGGGAAATCGAGGACGATAACCCCAAAAATCATAAAGATAACAGTATGGTCATTCTAATGGCTAGCGCGACACCGTATAACCTTGATAACCCATTTAAATCGGTTCGAGTGGATGCGGGTCTGCACACTGCGTAGCGGGGTAACAGATACTTATGCACCTATGACAATACGTAGCATCCTGACCAACATGAAGCTCGAAAAATCCCAGCCCAGGTAGAATGGGAAGTTAATCTTCGTATTATTTTTGAAATGTTGCAGGTGCAGCATTTTCCTATCTCTTAGATACAGAGCCGCCCGAAGACTCTCAGTGCGGCAACACCCAAAATACTTCCTAATGTCGAGCCAGTTGGCGGCAACGAACTAACAACCTATCTTGTAGCAGTAAAGATGCTGGAAGACCTTATTGTAAAGATCGAATCATGCTCGCGGAA
The DNA here is from genome assembly GCA_032618575.1 of Nicotiana noctiflora. Lineage (NCBI taxonomy): Eukaryota > Viridiplantae > Streptophyta > Magnoliopsida > Solanales > Solanaceae > Nicotiana > Nicotiana noctiflora. The sequence continues at coordinate 38,350 of JASVEL010012422.1, read as the reverse complement.
CTCTTACGGCAGCCGTCTCCCGAAGAATGATCCTGGAACTCATTTCGCAAAAGAAGAAAATGATAAAACTCCCCGAGAGTGACAGGACTTCAAATCCTCGCAGGCGCATCACAGCTTACGCACACCCCTCCAGGAACATTGACCTCCAAATGGAGAACCCGGTCACGTACCGATAAGGAGATTTGAAGAAACTCCCTCATAAGAAACCATGGCGCATCGCCACTACTCGACACCTGATCCCGAGGACCCGCTCAAGGTACTAGAGCGATCTGTGGAAGAGCAAGCCGACACTATCAAAGCAATGCCAAAAGGGCCAATGCACCGGCGGCTGGAAGAAGAAGAAACAAAGTTCCACATGAAGCCGCACCCCAGCTCCCTAACAGGACAAATGAGACTGCTCCCAATCTCTAGTAGTTGGGTGGTACGGGTATTTGCCCAAAACCCAAACAAAGCAGACTCGGCGACTCCAGAGTGTTCAAGCAAAGCCTGGTCGAATATCCGGTCAAGGCTTGGTCGGATGCCAGCAACCGACATCAGAACCTAGTCAGGATCGTAGACGACTGCCGAGGAACCTCCCCGGGCTCAGCATATCCATGTAGATTCCCAGCAGAGGATCTAACACTGAATGAATGAATCCATCGTCCATAAGGTACATACGAAAGAGATGATTCGAGGCACAACACGTTTCGCAACAACAAGGCAGGAGCCCGATGTCAACACCCTCGAGGAACCTCTAAAAGTACCAGATTCAACAAGACACAATTGGAAGGAAACCCCGCACGATAAAGCGCGACTTCAACATTGCAGTTCCAAGCATAGTAGTCACCATAAGCGAAGCTAGGAACTCCAAAAGGCTCGGACCTATTCAATCAAAACCCCTCCAGGGAAATCATGGCCCGCCACGAGAATCACGAGGCACTCGGGATCATAAACCCAAAAGTGCAGCAATTATGCCATTCAATGAGGATCTCAATGAACTGCCGCCGAGCGAGCAAACCTGGATCTAACTCCACGGACGAATGAAGATAGGACAGAACAGAGCTGGCGAGCCACAGTACATCGTCATAGCTATAAAAAGACGGTGATAGCCCGTGAAGTTTTGTAGAATGTAAGGAGCAATTGCCCATCACCAGAAAGGGATGGTCACAAAAAATGCTCCCAAAGGACACCCTCTCGCTCAAGGAAAAGGACGCCGAGATTCAACCTCGGCATCGCATTAACGTATTGGAAATACCCTCTTTCATTCAACACATTTCAAATAAAATATGCATTTATGAGTACAGGTGGTTCAGGTAAATTATACCTGATGATGTCGGGCCGAAGCTGATAGGACAATCCAAACCAACGTCGCTCTCGAACTAGATCTCTTATAGGTTGCTGATAGCAGTTGCCACAACAACCAAAATTGCTCCCTCTACGTAGCCTGCCATAGCTCGAGCTGATACGTCGAGTGCACAGGGCATAGACGCTTTGTGCAAACAATGGGGAATACATCACGGGGTACGACTTTGACCCTGCTCTACCGAAGGTGCAAAACACCACGATAAACATAGTGATAAAGAATCTAGCTACGAACAACAAGAGGATATCCCGCACCTTATGCCCATGGCGAGCATTGCCCTCGAATGAGGTCAAAGGGTAAGGATAATCACACCCTCGATTAGGCTTGGTCGGACAAGGAAGACAACTGCAGCGGGGCTTGCTCCTCGAAATGTTGCCTCCTTTTATCATTTCCTTTCTTTTCTTATTGCTAATCTGTACGCAGGCAGCCAGTTGAGGTATTTGGTAGCTTTGGATCCCGCTCGAGAATCCACGGCCACCACGGGTCCCACCGGGCATTCGTTTCTCGACCGTGTTTCTAACATGAAGAAGATTTCGGCAAAAAGATTATTAGCAGGACTACACATCCCCGTGGAAGGGACCCGATGAGATCATGATCTTCTCTGTTAAGAATTTCCAATTTGGAATCATACAAGTACATCAGATAATCAGGGAACTCACACCCATGTGGAACAGACTCACAACAACAGGACAACATGTATTCATGGCTTGTATTATTGCCAAGCAATAAAGATATTTTTAAAGCATTCCATGCATTGAAGAAGACAATTTCAGCTTATCCACAACAACAACCTCTCCGTTAGATGTATCTCGAGATACCCGGAGACTTAAAAAATTTGGTATCCGGATGACCCCAGGTTCGAAACATCGAGCTCATCAAGCCCTTATGGTGCAACTCCAAGCTCACGAGAAGCGGTCATCAGGCTTGAAGAACTCGATGACTCAAAGACTGCCACAAATCTCCACACACTGGAAAATCCGAAAATGTAAGATCCTAGTGGGTAGCCTTGACACAACCAGATCCATTCTCCATACACTATAAGACCTCAACAGGCATGTCAACTTGTAAGACCTCAACATGCATGAGAAATCCCATAGTTTAGGCTATATGTCACATTTGTAAGAATCCCTAAAGGGCGTACCTTCGGTGTAGACGCCTAAAACTACTTCTCGGGATAAAATAACCCCATCCAAACACACAAGACTCCGATCAAAATAGCTTCTACAACCTAAAAAACGCGACTCAGGTATGCCCGACTATCACTAAAAAATTCTGCGAATCTACTTCTGAAAGAACCGATTAAAAACATGCTTCCCTCACCAAGAAAAAACAAGAGCCAACCACGTCGTCTCCAAAATCGTAAAAGCATCGATCCACTCGACCTATGAGCTATGAACCCTATAAGGTGCTCAAAACATCGCTTACTACGACTTGAAATCGAGGTTCTTTCAGAACCGACAATGGGTCAGGCAAAATATTCAATAAGACATTAACGAGAGGAAACAAAGCCTACAAAAAGCCTTCGGGCCTCACATCAAAAGGTCTCTATGACCATACATCACAAATGCCAGTATCGCCGGCTAAGAAAGCCTCCGGTCCTCATATCGAAAGGTCTCTGCAACCATACAGCATAAGAGCCATTGTCGCTAGCTTGAAAATTGACAGCTTTAGGATTAAAGTGAGCTTGAATCGCAACCCTATTCAAAGATCAAATCCAAAATAGTTAACTAAGAAAAGCCTCCAGGCCTCACACTAAAAGGTCTCAACGACCAAATAACAGAAAGGCCACCGATCGCTGGCCAAGAGCTCTAATGAGATTTGAGGGTTGATTACATCTTGAGTCACAATGCGACTAAGAGACCGAACTTGAAAATCATAATACTCCCAAAAGCGTGACATCGATGCCACTATTGCTAGCTCGGAATCTATGATAATTTGAGGGTACATTACAGCTCGGATCACAACACGACCCAGAGACTGGACCCAGAATCGCCAAATGCCCAATGGCGAAAAATGGGAAGACACTATCGCTAGCTTAGCATCTACGATAATTCGATGGTCAACTACAGCTCGTATCACAATGCTACTTGGAGATTGAGATGGAAAATTACAATGTGCCTAAGGGCACGACGCGAAAACCATTATCGCCGCAGAGAATCAGGGAAACTCAAAAGGTCAATTACAACTCAAATTGCAATGCGACTCGGAGACTAGACCAGGAAAATACAGCACGTCTAAAGGCACGACACAAGCGCCACTATCGTCAACTGAAGATATAAAGGCCGATCGTAGCACGACTTAGAGACTAGGCTGCCAAAATTGCTAAAAAGCAATATGCCTAAGGGTGTGGCTACCATCATCGGCCAATTAAATCCCCAAGCCACACGACCGCAAGATCACTTCACCCCATAACTACAAAGGGTCGTCACCATCCGACCATGCTGGCAGAAAAAATCTAAGGGTTTCACTAGAGCTCGAGTCAAAATATGACTCGAAAACTAATCCTAAACAGCCAGGTCTAGCATTGGGGCCAAGCACCTACTCACATCAATAATCACACTTAGGGGTCCCCGGGACCATCTGATTAGTTCCAAACTGAGAAGTACCTCGCCAAATGCCAAGACTAGCCTACCTGATCAAAAACAACAGCAGGGGAAATGTACAAAAGAATAAAACTTTAAAACTTCTTCTTATATATCATGTGCGAAAGAAAAAGCATATTCTTCATGTACATGCATGCCCTACACATATTCAAGGCCAGGCTACAAAGCAGAAAAATCTAATCTTGCGCTAAAAAGCTACAGCTTGCCAAAATTCCCCTCTACGACATCGACGAGAAGTGACCGAGCATCACCGTCGTCCGCCTTTGCTTGAGCCAATTCCTCTGAGAGAACGAAGCCTCTCGCTCCAACATCCTCTAATACCTCTCTCCCGGATCAGTAGTGAACATATTCCTCGATCTTCTTATCAAGATCAAGGTCTCGCCTCAACTCGGATTGAGCATCAGCAGCTTCCTTTATGCAAATCGCCAACTCACAATCATCCCTGGTTCGACTTAATGACGCTTCCACCCGGACATCAATTATCTCGGCCCTGATCTTCGAAAGTTCAGACTAAAGTCTCTCGATCATATCCACCTGAACTTTGGCATTACCACGGGTCAAGTTGATTTGGACCTCGAAGGAAGGGATCCTAGCCGAGGCATTCATCTTATCTGAAGCTTGAGCCTGCACTTGAGCTCTTACTTCCTCACAAATGGCCCTGATGCGGTTCACGTTGCCTTTAAGGTACTCCAAGGCCTCTGCCTTTTTCTTCTACTGATACGACAAGAAGAAATTAACCTTATAAATGAGAAAGAAGTGAAAAATGCACTGCAGGAAGTTACCAACTCCATCAAATAGCTCTCATAGTTTGAGCTCTGATACGCCTCATATCGCCAATGGTGCAGCTCAATTTCCTTCTCCTCTAAAACTCTTCTTTTTGATCAGACAACTCAAACTTAAGCCTATCGCAGGCCTGTGTAGGAAAGATTCAATAAGATGAGGAAGATGCGGGATACAATAAAATTGTGCACAAACTCACTGTAAAGTGAAGATGACGGATTTTCTCCAGATCAGAACATGCTCCTGTTAATCATGCCCCCGCGGCTCCAGAAGAACTAGCCCCGGGTACAACATACTCGCTCAAAGGAACCGTTTGCTAGAAAACAGGCGCTCCAGGAACAACAGACTCGGGCGATGCCCGATCCTCAGAAATATGAGCCTCACCAGCACTACTAAAATCTCCTTCGCATTGTGGGCTCCAATCCCTCTTATTACTGCCATCACTCGGCCTAGAGGCCAACGACTCCATCTCCTATCCGGAAAAGCACTGCCTCGCCCCAAGGAAATACTCGATATCTACAAACAGTGAATCCAGTACAAATGAGATAGGAAAATGTTACCTCGGGCACATGCCAATAGGAGAAAAGCAACATGTGCACGTACCTTGATGGTCTACTCCCCACTTGATGCGAGACATAGCTCGCCACCTGCTTTTGTCGTAAGACGAATAGGTCACCAACCTCGAAACCCAGCCAAGAAAATCATGGACTTGGACGGGTGTCCACGAAGTTGCTGCAACAAGGGGAATAACATTGTTATTTGGCTGATTTTTGCCATGAACAAAATCTAAAAGAGCGACAAAGCGCCTCACTTACATCCATTATTCCATCCTTTGGGGAATGGCAAAAACTCCACAAACATAATATCAGTCATCCGGACTCGAACGAACCAACTGGCCCACTCTCGATTCCGCCCTCCTCATCATCGACAACAAAGGGCGTTGGCAAATGAACCCTCAAGGTTAGCAGTCCTCGATGATGAAAAGGCTGAAGTAGACTGATGAGATGGTCAAACGTGAATTCAAGTCCAGCCTTCTCCGTAAAAAATCTCATCATCATCACCGTTCACCAAAACAACGGATGAATCTGCGCCAGAGTAATCCGATACTTCAAGAAAAAATCGAGCATGACCTTATAAAGAGGGCCAAATGTAAAAGGGTATAGGTATACACTCAATAACCCATTGGCAGAGTCCACGGTGCCTTCACCTGAGGAAAGCACCCGTAGTGTCATCCCCTTGCTCCACCTATAGTATCTCCTCGCCATCTCCAGGTATCGTTCTCTTTATCAAGGATGTCGTCTCCAAGGAAAAATCCTTCGATTCTCCAGCACCGGGAACAACATTCTCCACCCTTTGCCATATCGGTTCCGGGGTGGTCGCCATGACTATGGCAGAACTGATAAAAAAAGGCAAAAGCAAGCACTACCTATTTTTGCACTTTAAGAGATATGGAGCCCTATGCCGAAATAGAAGAATAGCTACCCAAAAATAATGAAGTCTTGTAAAAAGGCCAAAGCCACCCCTCTCATATGCAAGATGCAACAACGAGTTGCCTGCTCGAGGTAATCTCCAGGAAGCCAATAGCCTCGATATGAATCGACGAGTCTATGCCTGACTCAAGGAACATCCTCCGATGACAAAGCTCAAGGGACCATGCGTACTATCTCCATGTGCAAGCCAGCATTTTACATTCGGAGTCCCCGGTCCCAAGAAACAAGGCCACAATGAGCTCCAAAGTGCTGGAACCAGACGCAAGGCGAGTGCCCGAGCTCGCGATCCCATCTCCAGAGGAGTAAACCCCGACATCCCCGATTGCTGAAAGCTCCATAAGGACTAGAAGATGCGCCCAAAAATAGGCAAACTCCTCAAATATAACCCAACCTTATACTCTCTGAAAGATCTATCTACATCAAAATCAACAAGGCCTACCGAGGCATCAGAAGATGACCTTCATCCAGGGTAGCATTCCTGAAGGCTCCGGAATTTGACGCATGATCTCCAAACAAAACAGCAGGCCTCGGGTAGCTCGAGCTTATCCGGTCGGTCCTCTATCGGTCCGAAGTAAGACAAAAGAAATTATGGAAGAGCTTTGCCAACCAATTGTAGACTAGGACAAGCTACCATGGCAGACTACGATGGCCCATAAACAAAAAAAGCCCGAAGACCTCAGAACTCAATGCACGATATCCGAATAACTCGGGAAATTCTTATAGCACCAATCCATCAGACCGACCTAAAGTTGTCCCAAAAGATGACAATGGGACCAAAAAGAACCCATATCGATCGGCAAGAAATTAGGGCAAACACTTACATCCAAGTTAAAATATCAGCGATCAGTAGAACAAAAATATACATTCGAAGAGCCTCGAAGGAGCTCCTCCAAACAGCCTTGAGATAGAAAGCTTTCATTGTGGTAATCAAAAGGTAAAAGAAGATGATGGGAAGGAAGAAGCAAATCATACCAAAAGAAATATTGAGATAGGTCAAGCAATGCCATAAAACGCCCTCATTTATAGGGGAGAAATGACACGATCATCGATTCTTTGGGAGATTGACCAACGGGTGCAATTATTGCTTCCTTGAAAAAATAAATCGACGGTAGTGTTTTTTCCCTGAGAAGCTAAAACGACAAGGCATATAGCAGGGATTATAAGATACGCAGTCTGTTACAAAAGATTTCACCACGATTCGAATCGCCGGCGTAATGTCATCAAAAGGAGCTCGATGATTCGAGTGTCAGAATCATTTCCCATCACTTTGTCATGGGAAACGTGGAGACTATCTGTACGCGGAAAAATTAGAAGACTTAACTTTTTGCTATCAAGACACTTTGAAAGCCTTCCCTGAGAACCCGAGTGTGGAAGTCCGCGATCGAGTTCTCGGCCTCAGGGGTCATCGAAGTCTGACATGAAGGAAGCAAGGTTCGAGGTCGAGATAAAAGAGGCAGTCTCCTAGGCATATGGCTAACCTGACAGGTCCGGTCTATCTACAGCCTACTGTGAGGTCTTGCGTCAAGCCGTCCCATTTTTGTACTCTTGCAATTAATACACATGTACTATGCTGAGTCCCCACGCCTATATAAAAGGGACTCGCCCCACTTTGTAAACGACTAATGTTGCTCCACTTCTCCAAAAATGCAATAATATCTCTATCTTACTCTGTTTCTTCTAAGTTATTTGTCTTCATCGACCTCGAGGCTGCCTTAGCGCTTAATCATTTCATCATTTGTTCTTTGTTATTTTTCTCAATATTGATAGTATAGAGCCTTGATTATCTATACTTTTACTTGTTATCTCCTTCTCGACTACCCTTGATAAGCCCGAGATAGGCTCGAGGCTCAGCTCCGAGGTACCTGCTCGCTGGCTTTGCGCCCTAGAAACATACCCTTACTGGTTCGACTACTACTTTGGTTAACTCAATCTTTGTCATTTTACTTCACATTTTCGCACTAATCACCCTTATAAACTAGCTCGAGAATAGATCACATATTTTAGAATCCCGTTTACAAATTTAATTATTATTATCATTTTTACGGTAAACAGAGTGTACAACACTGGTGAGGCATTGTATCAAAAGAAGACGAGTTTTAAGGAACTGAGCTATCACATCATTTCCATTGTACTCGAAGAAACGCATTTACTAAAGAGAACTCCCTTGCAACCCAAGAGGACTGGACTAGGATTCATATTGAATCCGAACCAGTATAAAATTTTGGTATCATTAATTCTTGCACTTTCTTTCTGTGTTTAATATTCTGCTACTATAATTGTTAGGTTATTGCATCAAGTTGACTAATTGGTGAATCAGTCATCTAACAGAGTTTAAGTTTTAAAAAATATACAATTCACCCCTTCTTGTACTTTTATTATACACCCAACCTTTGTCGAGTGTGTCTAAGACACACCACTTTTTTCTTCACCGGATTTTTAAAGCATGTGTATTGTCACGTGCCAATAAAGTCGTGACACGTGTCACTGACTAATAATAAAGTTATAGCACATAACATTATAATTATATCCATATCTTTTTCATCACGTCCGCCATAACTGTCATCACTATGCTTTCAATTTCTTGCTCTTTCGATTTCCACAATTAAAGTAGCAAGGTAGTAATAATAAAGAGTAATGTACATTATTTAGAGAAGAAGATTAAGAATTTTACGATTTAATTATTTGTAAATTTACCCATTGACAAAGTTAAAGAATATACTTATTTGCAAAAGCTTGAGGTAAGCTTTAATGGCTGAGATATTTTTGGAAAAAATTCACCCTTTCGATTAAATTAACTTAACTATGACAAAATCTCAAGCTAAGCTTTTTTAGAAAAGATAAGAATTTTCTATACATACACCTGAGCCAAGCTTTAATGGTTGGTGGAGGTACAATAGTTTAATTGTTGAATTCTAATTATAATTTTGTATTGGAAAAAAGTTTTTTATGACGTGGCATGACATGTGGAACGGTCAAAGGGTCAACAGACAATAATTAAATAAAATATGCGGGAAGAAGAATTAGGTACGGGACGTAATTCAGCTACGAGTCCCGTACCTGTTTTGAGCGGAGTGGGATGTAATTCTAAAGACAAAAGATACAGAAAGTAGTTTAGACACGTATCTCGTATCAATTCAAGAAATTTAAGGGCAACGGATCAAAAATCATATAAAGCATGGATCTGAAGACAGAAAGAAGTCCAAATTCAAATATTAAATACCTGATACGTTGAAGAATTGGCATTTAACATGAATGATTGTGTAACGGTTTACTCAATGCATTTATTACTCATAATTATATCATTAAAGCCTAGGTTTCATTCTTCTACCTAGGATCAGCTATAAAAGGAAGAAGTTGTATCATTTGTAGGAACACTTAACTATTGAGATCATATTGAATTACACTTTTCTTTGCTGTTTATTCTTATTATTGAAAGCCTATTATACTCTTTGGTCTCTTGATTATCAGTAACCCGATTTTCTCTTATTTTCTAGTTTTAATCGAAATTCCATATTTTGGTTAAACAAATTGGTTCCATTACCGGGAATCTGATAATCTATTCTTTCCAAGCTTACACACCTTACTTGTTGTTAACATCATGTCAAACACCATTAACAACAACAACAACAACGATGCTGTTGGAAACCAATTCCCTCATGCTCAAGGGGGCTTGCACAATGTTAACATGGTTCCTTCCACTCAAACTTCTTCACACCAATCTCGTGAAGATATCCTTGCACCCAAATCATCATTGCTAAAAAGAACAGTGAACGTCATCAATGGAGGAGAGGATATTTACGGAGTAACGTACACGACTTCAATAAAATTTATAAAATGGTTATTACACATGGGAAGCGAGTACGCCAAACCTTAGAGCATGAAAGCATGAGTTTTGATGATGCAGATATGGAAGGAATGATTACTCCTCACAATGATGCACTGGTTATATCCTTACTTGTACACGATACTAATATAAAACGAGTTTTAATTGATCCAGGAAATTCTGTCAACATCATTTTGCTAATGGTGTTGTAGGAAATACAAGTCGAAGATAGAATAATACCTAAAGCACAGACGTTATCAGGCTTCGACAATACAAACTTGATAACGAAAGGTGAAGTAATTCTAACAACTTATTCTCTAGGTGTCGTTAAAGAAACTAAATTTCAGGTAGTTAAGATGGAAATGGCCTATAACATAATTATGGGGAGACCATGGATTCATGATATGGACGTTGTCCCATCAACTCTACATCAAGTTATCAAGTTTACATCGCCTTGGATAATATGTCAAATTCGAGGAGATCAACAAACAGCCAGGAGTATCAATGATGTGATGGATACGCGTACCGTAGGAACATTTGGAGGCAACATCAATCAAATTTCAACTGAAAAAAATAAATTTAGACTCGAGACCTGATGTAATTCAGGAACCTGAAGAAAATGAAAACATCAAAACGATAATAGAGGAGCTCGAAGCAGTAATACTATTTAAGCAATGGCCTGAAAGAAAGGTTTACATAGGAGTTAACCTAAGGCCAGACATGCGAGGTATGTTAATTGAATTTTTAAAAATTAATGTGGACTATTTCGCTTGGTCCCATGCTGACATGACAGGTATACCGCCAAAGGTGATGACTCATAAACTCAACGTGGATCCGTCTTTTGCTCCAATCAAGCAGAAGAAAAGAAAGCAAGGAGCTTTCAAGAACCAAGTAATTCAAGATGAGGTTAAAAATTACTAAAAATTGGGTCAATCCGCGAGGTAAACTATCCTGATTGGTTAGCCAATACGGTGGTCGTACCTAAGAAGAATGGTAAGTGGCGAGTTTGCGTAGGTTATGCTGATCTAAATAAAACTTGCCCGAAAGATTCTTTCCCTTTACCGCATACAAATAAAATAATAGATGCAACTGCAGGTCATGAAGTTCTAAGTTTTTTAGATGCATATTTGGGGTACACCAAATTAAATTGTACCCCGATGATGAAGAAAAGACTTCTTTCATCACAGACCGGGGAACTTAGTGTTATAAAGTAATGCTCTTTGGTCTAAAAAATGTTGGTGCAACCTATAAAAGGTCACTAAAATATTTCAAGAACATTTAGGAAAAACTATGGAGGTATATATAGATGATATGCTCGTCAAAATCCAGCACTCTACTGATCATATTTCACATTTAACTGTCACGTTTGAAATTTTGCGTAAATACAATACGAAACTTAACCCAGAAAAATGCGCATTTGGTGTAGCCTCAGGTAAATTTTTGTGTTTTCTTATTTCTAACCGTGGTATTGAGGTAAATCCTTCTCAGATTAAAGCAATCGAAGAAATACTCGATATCCTTACAAATAAAAAGGAGGTTTAAAGATTGACTAGAAGAATCGCAGCCCTAGGGATGTTTATTTCTAAATCTTCTGAAAAATGCTTCAAATTTTTCTCGGCACTTAAGAAGCATGATTATTTCGGGTGGAATGAAGATTGCCAACGAGCCCTTAAGGATTTGAAAATCTATTTGTCAAACCCCCCTCTATTTGCGAAACCAAAGGAAGGTGAGAAGTTACTTATTTATTTGGCAGTTTCAGAAGTAGCAGTAAGTGTTATTTTAGTTCATGAAGACCAAGGTAAACAATCTGCTATTTATTATGTTAGTAAGACTTTATTAGATGCTGAGACAAGGTATCCACAGCTGGAAAAGTTAGCGTTAACTTTAATTATGGCATCTAGGAAATTAAGACCTTATTTTCAGTATCATCCTATTGTTGTAGTTTTAGCTTTTCCATTACAAAATATTTTGCATAAACATGAACTATCAGGTAGATTAGCAAAGTGGGCTATAGAATTAAGTGAGTATGAAATAATTTATCAACCTAGAACTGCTATTAAATCCCAAGTACTTGCAGATTTCGTAGCTGATTTTAGTCAAGGGATATATTTAAAAGCAGAAAAAGAGTTACAAGTTTTTAATGGTGCAAACCCGGGGATTTGGACGTTATTTACTAATGGATAGAGGGCAGGCTTAGGCTATAAAATGTCACCCTATTACTAATAATGAAGCAGAATATGAAACTGTGATTAAATGTTTGGAATTGGCACTCGAACTCGGCATCAGGAAAATCATAATCAAAAGTGATTCTTAGCTGGTAGTAAATCAAATACTGGGGACTTATGTAGCTAGGGAAACCAGAATGCAGGAATATCTCGAGAAGGTACGAGAATTGGTAAGACAATTTGAAACTTGGAAGGCAACGCAGATTCCAAGAGATGAAAATGCAGAAGCTGTTGCTTTGTCCAGCCTTGCATCCGTGGCAGATATAGCGAACGATGAAAATGCTTCAATTATACACTTATTTCATTCTATTCTCGAACCTGATACGAATGAGGTAAATTTTAATTATTTAACATGGGATTGGGGAAATGAAATTATTGCTTTTTTGCAGTATGGAACAGTACCTAATGACAAAACAAAGGCTCATGCATTACGTACGAAAGCTGCCCGTTATTATTTACATCAAGGAAATCTTTATCGAAAAATGTTCGGAGGTCCTCTAGCGAGGTGTCTCGGACCTTCACAGATGGAGTATGTAATGAGGGAAATACATGAAAGACATTGTGGAAATCATGCGGGAGGTAGGTTACTGCTAAAACGTCAATATAGGCCGTATATTATTAGCCTAAAATGGATGAGGAAGCAAACGACTTCGTATCTAAATGTGATAAGTGTCAAAGGTATAGAAACAATATGCATAGGCCAGCTGAGTTATTACTGTGAGCACGTGATTTTTACCCTATATATGAGTTATTCCCATAAAATTCAAAATAAACAATTTTTCCTTATTTTTTACGATTTTGCGTATTAAGTCAAATAATAATACAAAAAATATGCATTTTTTGCATTTAGAAAATTAGTTTCGCATTTAGTAGGTATTAATTCATTTTAGAACAATATAAAGAAAAAATAAAAAAAAATTAAATTAAAAATGAGTACAAAAGCAAAAGAAATAAGAAGAAAACATATAACAAATAAAAGTGCCCGAAATTGGGCTTCTTATTTGAAATTCACCTGGCCCAAATCAAACCCATGACCCAACCCATTGGAGAAGCCTTCGGACCTTAGGGACACGGAATTACCGTGTCTCTACTCCTCCATTTTTGAGCCAAGCATTGAAGGCTATTTCAGAGAACAGAGGCGAAAATTGGGAGGGAGCTAATCAGAAATTTAGGGCGAAAGAAATTCAGAGAGGATTTTTTCGGAGAGAAAATTTCAGAGAGATTTTGGGTAATCTTCCTAGCTCTCCTTCTTCTTCTTCAAGCAGCCGTCACAATTCGAAAGAGGACCCTTGTCTCCATGCTTCATTTTTCTTCGACGTCTAAGATATGGAGTATAGTTAGGTCTGAGTTGAGATAAAAGTTCCGGCGCGGTTCGAGTGTTGTTGTCATTGGCGTTTCATTTTGTGGAGAACAAGTTCCTGTGGTTCATTCAATTGTATTTCAAATCTGAAATCCTTGTAATTGTTGGGAGTGTTCGTCAATTGAAAGACTATTTTAGTAGAATTTTTGAATCGGAGCTGTTGTACCTTGTGATTGTTTTCTTTTAGTACTAAGAATATTTTGGGCTACCAGTGTTGTCGATGGAGATTTTGCTCAATTTTGTTGCTTAGGAGTTTCAAGGTAGTCCCAGTGTGTGAGTCTCGAATAGCTCGGTTGATGGTAGTCCATTCCAAATTTAATGAGGTCGCCCAGTTCGAGTCGCTATGATTCTGTTTGAAGTCGACGTTCGAGTCTTCTGAAGCTCGAAAGTTTCGATCCGGGATTCTGTCGCCATTTGAATTGTAATCGTTGGCTCAAATTTTGGCTGTGGCGTTTATCTGTTTTCAGCTTCCAAATGCCGATTTGAATTCTGATCAAGGTCGTCGGCATAATTCCCCTTACGGTCAGTTAGTTCCAGCTCTGTTTTTGTCGTGTTGGAATATGTTTAATTTTTGATCTGAAATCTGTGCATATATTACGATATATGTTGTGGCTTTAGCATTTTATATATGTTCCAGTCTCAGTTCCATTATAGATTGTTTCAGGCTTTATGTGGCTCTTCATATTAATTTCTTACTTTAAATAGATGTAATAGGATTGCTTGCACTTGTGGTTAGATGATTGTAAATCTCCATGTGAAGTTCAAGCCAAAGATATTGGAAAACTGGTAGCCGAACTTAGCTTGATTTGCTTGTTTGGAAAACTGGTTTGTCGTAAGTGTTCCAAAGTAGTACATTCTTGTGAATAATCCTTTCAAAATGAGATAACCTTCTGTTAAATGGATTTGAAGTGACTGATAAACTAATTGTTGCATTTGGATTCTCAAGTTGACTGACTTCACAATTTTTATGATCGACGCATCGTGTCTGTGAAATTCTTTTCTGGTTCATTGTTTTTTTTGCTACTATCCCAACTCTTATTCTGTTAAACCCGCTTAAACAAAACATTTTCCTTCATGATGAAATAGCTCTTTATCTTCCAAGTGCATTGATTCAATAGTGTTGCTATATTATTTGGGAACAATGTTCGTCAAAATCTGTTTGTTTTCTTTCAGCGACAGAATTTGCATAAACGACAGTTATTGAAATTTTGTTGAAGCTGTTGTTGCCTTTGAGAACTAAAAGAAAATTGATTTACGCCACAACCATTTTATGATGTGTTTCTTCGTTTAAGGGTATAAAACATGTAGATTTGGAAGGACTGCTTAGCAAATTTCACGGTCTTTCCCAAAGTTAACAAAGACGTAGATTCTTTAGGCACGATTTGTAAATAATATACATTCTTAAATACGGGTGCGCATTTATGTGACCCAAATCTTACTCTTGGCGAAGCTGAAACGCATTAAAGTCACAGGCGTACTGGTTGCGGTGTGACTCGAAATGTGTTTTCGTGACGTCGCAATTCTTCTAAAATTGAAAGCGGAATATAAGAGCACACAAATAAAATATATAAAGAAATCAGAAAGGAACAAAAATTGCAGTTGAGCGACCGTGCTAAAACCACGGAATCCGGGAGTGCCTAACACCTTCTCCGGGTTAACGGAATTCCTTATCCAGGTTTCTAGTTTCGCAGACTATATTACAGAGTCATAAATTTCCTCGGTTCGGGATTAAACCGGTGACTTGGGACACCATTATTTTCCCAAGTGGCGACTC
Organism: Nicotiana noctiflora; assembly: GCA_032618575.1. Lineage (NCBI taxonomy): Eukaryota > Viridiplantae > Streptophyta > Magnoliopsida > Solanales > Solanaceae > Nicotiana > Nicotiana noctiflora. The sequence goes on along the minus strand of JASVEL010012422.1, from coordinate 22,953 downwards.
TGAATAATTAAATAAATTGATCCCGTTCCGACCGTCCCTTAAGTGGAAAAACTCATTCACTGACTATTATTATATCCCTTCTCGGGGTGTAGTATTAAACAGTGTCACATTTACGTTACGTTGTGTGCGGTGAAAAAAGGAGGTGTGACAGCTCTGGCGACTCTGCTGGGGATAAGTAACCCAAAACTTCGGTTCAGGGTTTAAGAATTCGAGCTCAGTTAAATTGCTATTTTTGCTTATATCTGATTTCATTATATATTTTGATTAATGTGCTACATGTTTACCGCTTTGATATTGCGTGAATTGTATATATAAAACTGTGCCGAAAACCCTTCTCTTCTTACCCCCGGGGATGTGCTTACTGGTTGAGACTCCCCTTTCTGTTAGTGTAAATTCCAAAAATAAGAAAAAAAAGGCCGGATAAGTTACAAAGCCGATTGACCCCGCGGGTCACCGGTACGTAGCCCCTCCTCGATCCGAGTTGTCCACTCGGGTACACGGTCTAGTACCATTGAAAACATCAGGATATTGAGCCTAGATTTAGGACGTTTATTTGCATCATATCCGACTTAGGGGACTCAACACAGGGGTTGGGTCCGTCTAGGACAGGTGACCCGGTAACCAAAAGACCGAGCATGTTATATGTTGCATTTATTTGTCCTATTATGCTGATTGGCTAAATTCCTCAAAAATAAAAAGAGAGAAATTTTAGATATCGAAATATTGTCGATTGCTTGAAAAGAAAATTTGAAAAATAGGTGGAACAATTTTTGTTGAAATAATTGGTCAAATAATCTGACCGAACTACGCAGGTTTGATTCTCGCCATTAGGTGGGATACGTAGGCAACCCTCATCGGGTCTAACCACCCCTTTAAAAAATCAAAAAAAAAATGTGTATTTAGTTTTCAATAAATCGAAAGTGATGCTGTTTTTTGAAAATAGTCGAATGTTCCGAAAGGACGCCGGAATGCTGTTTTTGCAAAAAATGGCCACTTTGAAATCTTTTCCTTTTGAATAATGGCCTTGAAATATTCCTTATGGAAATGTTGAAAGGCCACCCCTTTAAAAAATCAAAAAAAAAATGTGTATTTAGTTTTCAATAAATCGAAAGTGATGCCGTTTTTGAAAATAGCCAAATGTTCCGAAAGGACGCCGGAAGGCTGATTTTACAAAAATAGCCACTTTGAATCATTTTTAATAATTTGCGAGCACAGCCTAGAAATATTCTTTGTGGAAATGTTGCAAGGCCATAGCCGCAAAATCAAGTCCGGGTTCACACCTCTTTTGCAAAAATAACCAAAAAATGTCAAATTTTTTGATTTTGTTATAAATAAGTCGGGTGATGCTATTCTTGCTTAAAATAAGCCGAATGTCCCTCAAAAGACGCCGGAAGGCTGTTTTTACAAGAATAGCCACTTCGAATCATTTTTAAATAATTTTGGACACAGCCTCGAAATATTCCCTCGCGGAAATGTCGAAAGGCCGTATCCGCAAAAAATTAAGTTTGAGTCATCGCTCAACTTTTCAAAAAATATCCACTTTATCAAATAAGCCATTATGTGGCCAACTTTGTAGAAATAGTCATAATTGACACCAAAAAATATTCTTATTCTTGTAGAAATCTCCTACACAAGTTTGTAGTTGGAGTCGGCTTCTATAATTTTCCTTCAAAGAAAAAAAAATCAAAAAAAAAAACAAATAAACATCTCTTTATTTCTTGCATTAATTTGCAAGAACTACGCTCGGTCTGACTCATGCGGGGTCATGATACGTAGGCAATCCACATAGGATTCGACCATTTCTATAACAAAAAAAAATGAAAAAAAACTACAAAAAAAAGAAAAAAAGAAGAAAATGAAAAAACCACAAAAAGGGAAAAAGAAAAGAAAAATAGAAAAAAAGAAGAATGATCAATAAGCGGGATACCTTAATGCTGACATGCTGGCTTCGTTTTGTTGTGTCCATTTTCAGAAAGGTGGTTGGTTGTGGTTCAAAAATAACTCTTCCCTATAATACAAGGTCGGAGGACAATGGCAAAGAATCTCAAGACTGAGTGGGTTGGTACCGGTACCCGACAACAGCTAGTTGAACGGAACCACATGTTAGTAGAAGAAGTCAAAATATTAAGACAACACGTGGCTGAAATGTATCGGGCATGGATGGATGGAAAAGCACCACCCCCACCACCACCTAGTTTTATGGACCCGGTCCTTACACCGAATCCGATGCCAAATATACCTGCCTATCGCAGCCTTTCTAGCCACTCGAGTAGCTCAATTACTCGTCCCCCAGCTATGCTTTCCCAACACTACTTCCATCCCCAACCCCACTACTCTCTCCGGGGCACCCAAAATCGTACTTCACCTTCCATGTACCCAATTCCACAAAAAGCCTACCGACCCCCACAAACATACCGGAAACCCCCTGGGTCAGGTTTCAAGCCAAACAAGGCGTTTAGGGAGGAAAGGTTGCTAAAGCGAGAAAAGGCTTTCACCCCTATCGGATAATCTTATGCGAGTTTGTTCGAAAGGTTGAATCATGTTGGCTTGATTAAGCCGCTCGCCGGATGTATTCCAAATCCTCTTGCAAGAAGCTTCGATCCTATTGCACGATGTGTATACCACTCCAATGCTCAGGGGCATGATGTTGAAAGATGTTGGAATTTGAAAGAGGAAATAGAAAGAATGATTCAGGCAGGAATGATTGCGGTCCAAGACACTGGCACCCTGAACATTACACAGAATCCTCTACCTGCATGTGACGTTGAGCATTTTGTGGGGACGATGCCCGATGACGAGGGTGAAGAGATTTTTCTTTGGAAACCGAAGATATTGAAATAGAAAGCGATCATTAATGTAGAATTCAGTGGCTAGGATTCCATGCTTGTCAATTGGAAAGGTGCTTCGTCTCTTGGAGTTTTGGTGGTATATTTTGGTGTCATCTCTTTTGCCCGGGTTATTTCAGGGTTGTAATCCGGACGTTGTCTTGAGAGTCAAAACCCTTCCATCTTTCCGCTTTGCTTTGTTTAGTAATAAATTTGTTTAGTGCTGTCTAGGTTTGTAATTCTAGTCTAGTCTGTTCGTTTTATTGTTCGTCTTGTTGTTTCAATCCATCAGTTTAATACAACTCTCCGTTTCCCGTCATTTCTAGTCATTCCATTTTTAGTCACTGTACAATTTTTCTCATACTGATTTTAGCAACATGACATGCACATAATTCTCGGCCTGATTTTAAAAGTCAATTTAACAATGAAGCAATGTTGAAGATGTAATGATACTCGAAAGAAATGAAACATATTGGAATACTGTGAAACCTGAATCAAGTGAATATTGGGGGAAAACAGAACATAAAGAAATACCTTGGAAATGCATCATGCTTCATCGGTTTAAAGCCAAAGGCAAAAGTGCCTCAAGGCTAAAGGAACCATTCGTGGTATTGAGATTGTCGCCCAATGGCATTGAGAATCGTCAAAGACAGAAGGCAAATATGTGAATCGGTCGAAAGATAGTTTGTACTTGGTAGGTTTTGAAGATTGGAATGACGAAGGCATTTTATTCGGCTATCCAAACACTTTACCGATTGATATCCCTTTGAGCCATATTATATTTTCTTTCATATCCCTCTTTCGAAATCAATAACAAAAATTGAGGATTGAGCGAGAAACAAAAGAAAAGAAAAAAAAAAGAAAAAAAAAGAAGAGAAAAAGAGAAGAAAAAGAAAAGAAAAAGAAAAAGAAAGGAAAAAAAAATCGGGAGAAGTCAAGATGCAACAATGAATATGGACGTATGTCTGAACTACGTTTGACTTGATCCCGAAAGGGTACGTAGGCAGCCTCACTGAGGTTCAGTCACAATAAAGGAAAAATCCAAAAAAAATCTCCCAAGAAGGAAACTGGGGCAGAAGTTATGGTTGTTGAATAATAAGATTCCGAAAGTTGTAATCTTTAACCCACATTTAAAATAATTTGAGCCTTTTATATCCTTTTTTCTATATCCCACCCAAAAGCCTGCATTACGGTCCAAAGAAAGACCTTCTGATCAATCTTCAAGAAATGCTGAGTCAAACGAGCAAAGGTGAATCACATCAAGGGCAACACTCCAATTCAAACGATGGAGAATGAAGAATTCAAGATGATGAGAACCACCACGAGACTCCAAGATGAGAGAAATCAAAATGAGAGAGTCTTATCGGTGAAAACACGCACGGGCACCGTAAGGCGACGGTGAGTCGAGAGAAAGAAAGAGCAAATGAGAGAGGCTTGATGGTGAAAACCCTATGGGCACTACAAGTCGACTAAGGATCAGATCAAATAAATGAAGTGTTGAAGACCGGTTTCACAGCAGAGCTTGCAACAAGAGTTGAACATCAAATTTGCTATACAGAGAAGGCCAAAAGTGCATGTCAAGGTCGCTAGAGTCGGTATTCAAAATCCGATAGGTCATTCTTCTATAGGTTTCTTGTTAGGAATTATGTTTTCCTCTCTTTCTATCCTTTGTACCTTGTTTTACCCTCCATCTTATTGAGTCTTTCGGGTCATAACAAGTATAGAAATGATTTCAAAATTTGCCACCAAGCTTTCCAATTGCACAGGATGGGATTTGGCCAACACGACAATTGTCGTAAGTCAGGAAAAGACAAGGCCAGTGCTTTAAGCCAAAAGAGAAACATGTGCAATGGAGCGGGCAACAATAAAAATGTTTGGGGTTCATGCAAGACGCAAAGGTCGGCAAAGTGCCAATTCGGGGGAAAATATAACAAATGGAAATATGGGAGTGTATTCCGACAAAAGAAAGAGCCAATCAAGAAACACCCAAGGTTGTCCAGTGAAATCATTGAAGAAATCATAGACTTCAAGATCGGAATTGTGGGATCCGTCAAGAAAGGAACAACATACATGCCGTAAGGAAGGCGGGTTTTGAACAAAGAAAGAATGAAAAGAATAGTCGGTGAACAGGCCAAGCAGTCAAGTGGAAAGTTCAAGGCCACAACCAACCACCGCATTTTTAAACTGACAGAGTTTTCTTTGCTTTGAAACAGGAGCAAAAGATATTGTCAAACTGGGGCAGGAAAATTTTTCTGTCATCAGATACATGAAGGTGAATACAATTGTTGAAAGGTGAATGAAGCAAGTATCGGAGAATGATACAATCTTAGTCTGTTGAAACTTTCTCCTAAGACAAAAGTCTTAGTCCGATGAATTTTTCACCTAAGATGAATTGGATAAAATCTTAGTCCGTTGAATCTTTCTCCCAAGATAGAAGTCTTGGTCTGATGAATTTTTCACCTAAGATGAAACGAAAGAATCTTAGTTTGTTGAAACAAAAGGAAAGGCATAATTTGAATGGTAAAATCAGAAGTTGGAAAAGAAAAAAGGGCAAAAGCCGAAAAGAAAGGAAAGATTTTTGAAATTGAAAGACTTAAGAAAGTCCGAATTGCAAATGGACCCAGTCTGATGAGTTATCTCCTGGAGTCATAAACTCAGTCCGATGGATAATCCTCCTGAGACCATGCAAATGAATAGACCCAGTCCGAAGAGTTATCTCCTGGAGTCATAAACTCAGTCCGATGGATAATCCTCCCGAGATTACATTGAAATGGACATAGTCCAGTGAGATACAATCTTAGTCTGTTGAATCTTTCTCCCAAGATGAAATCTTAGTCTGATGAATTTTTCACCTAAGATAAAAGTAGAAGTTGGAAAAGGAAATGAAGGCATAATTTGAAATGAAAAGGAAAGGCATAATTTGAAAGGTAAAATCGGAAGTTTGGAAAATAAAGAAAGGGCAAAAGCCGAAAAAGAAAGAAAAGTTTGTTGAATGTGAAAGACTTAAGAAAGTCTGAATTGCAAATGGACCCAGTCTGATGAGTTATCTCCTGGAGTCATAAACTCAGTCCGATGGATAATCCTCCTGAGACCATGCAAATGAATAGACCCAGTCCGAAGAGTTATCTCCTGGAGTCATAAACTCAGTCCGATGGATAATCCTCCCGAGATTACATTGAAATGGACATAGTCCAGTGAGATACAATCTTAGTCTGTTGAATCTTTCTCCCAAGATAAAAGTCTTGGTCTGATGAATTTTTCACCTAAGATGAAAGGAAAGAATAAAAAGGAGTTTGCAAGAGACAAGCAGCTAAAAGTTACACAGCAGGAGAAAAAGCAAAAAGAGAAAAACAATAAGAGGCAGGGACGGCACATGCCAGTTGCCAGCGATTTATATCTAATAAATTTTGTTTCATGCAGGAATAAATTGTCACTAATCACTTTAAAATGAATGTGACCAATGTGGAAAATAAAAAATTTAAAAAAAACGAAAAGAGGAAGTTCGCCAATAAGTGGAGAAATTCACAGGCAAGAGATAATTGGTAAAAGAAAATACCAAAAAGAGGAAGGTAACATCTTTTAAAATCCACTCCCTAGTCCTCAGGCTACGGGAATATTTTTCTGCATCGCATTGCACGTTTAATTTCTGTTAGGTGCCCACCTTCTAATACGGGAATACATTTCGCATTGCACGTTTAATTTCGTTAGGTGCCCACCTTCAAATACGGGAATACTTTTCCGCATCGCATTGCACGTTTAATTTCGTTAGGCGCCCACCTTCAAATACGGGAATATTTTTTGCATCGCATTGCACGTTTAATTTCGTTAGGTGCCCACCTTCAAATACGGGAATACTTTTCTGCATCGCATTGCACGTTTAATTTACGTTAGGTGCCCACCTTCAAATACGGGAATATTTTTCTGCATCGCATTGCACGTTTAATTTACGTTAGGTGCCCACCTTCAAATACGGGAATACTTTTCGCATCACATTGCATGTTTAATTTCGTTAGGTGCCCACCTTCAAATACGGGAATACATTTCGCATCGCATTTCACGTTTAATTTCGTTAGGTGCCCACCTTCAAATACGGGAATACTTTTCGCATCGCGTTGCACGTTTAATTTCGTTAGGTGCCCACGCCTTCTAATACGGGAATACTTTTCTGCATTTTGCATTGCACGTTTAATTTACGTTAGGTGCCCACCTTCAAATACGGGAATACTTTTCTGCATGTTTGCATTTACAAAGAAAAACAAAAAAAAAATGAATGAGATGCTGATATTCAATAACATGATGTGGAGTATGGACGAATGCTTCATATTGAAGAAGTTGAACAAGTCAAGGCAATAACAAGAATGCCGGTGAAGAAAAGTTGAACAAGTCGAGGCAATAACAAGAATGCCAGTGAAAGAGAAATACAAGTCAAGGCTCAGCAACTAGGAGCCCACCTGAAATCATGGGCACTATATGTCCGGACTTGATCCAAAAGCCGAAGAAGATTGAACCAACACCTGCGGCTAACAAGCATCAAGATTCAGATCAGGGTCTGCATGAAACACCAACCAACTCAAGATCAAGCTTTAGAAGACTCATAGATAGGAATTTTGTAACTCGTAGCTAATAGGTTTAGTTAGTCTTTTTCAATTTTGATGTAATAACGGGATAGCGGACCGGAGCCTCGGACGGAACCTCGACTCTCAACCTCGATACTCCATCACTCCCGAACTACACCGACCTGATTCCTGTTTAGCCCAGGATATGTAGGCAACCTCTGAAGCAGGGTGCGGTCAAAGCTTTTCAAAATGCTTCACAACGGAATACTCGAACGGGTAAAAATCGTTCATAGTTGCTCACTTATCTTTGCACGGAAACTCTTCGTGTTCCCGAGCAAAGAGAGGCAGCTGTGAGCACGTGATTTTTACCCTATATATGAGTTATTCCCATAAAATTCAAAATAAACAATTTTTCCTTATTTTTTACGATTTTGCGTATTAAGTCAAATAATAATACAAAAATATGCATTTTTTGCATTTAGAAAATTAGTTTCGCATTTAGTAGGTATTAATTCATTTTAGAACAATATAAAGAAAAAATCAAAAAAATTAAATTAAAAATGAGTACAAAAGCAAAAGAAATAAGAAGAAAACATATAACAAATAAAAGTGCCCGAAATTGGGCTTCTTATTTGAAATTCACCTGGCCCAAATCAAACCCATGACCCAACCCATTGGAGAAGCCTTCGGACCTTAGGGACACGGAATTACCGTGTCTCTACTCCTCCATTTTTGAGCCAAGCATTGAAGGCTATTTCAGAGAACAGAGGCGAAAATTGGGAGGGAGCTAATCAGAAATTTAGGGCGAAAGAAATTCAGAGAGGATTTTTTCGGAGAGAAAATTTCAGAGAGATTTTGGGTAATCTTCCTAGCTCTCCTTCTTCTTCTTCAAGCAGCCGTCACAATTCGAAAGAGGACCCTTGTCTCCATGCTTCATTTTTCTTCGACGTCTAAGATATGGAGTATAGTTAGGTCTGAGTTGAGATAAAAGTTCCGGCGCGGTTCGAGTGTTGTTGTCATTGGCGTTTCATTTTGTGGAGAACAAGTTCCTGTGGTTCATTCAATTGTATTTCAAATCTGAAATCCTTGTAATTGTTGGGAGTGTTCGTCAATTGAAAGACTATTTCAGTAGAATTTTTGAATCGGAGCTGTTGTACCTTGTGATTGTTTTCTTTTAGTACTGAGAATATTTTGGGCTACCAGTGTTGTCGATGGAGATTTTGCTCAATTTTGTTGCTTAGGAGTTTCAAGGTAGTCCCAGTGTGTGAGTCTCGAATAGCTCGGTTGATGGTAGTCCATTCCAAATTTAATGAGGTCGCCCAGTTCGAGTCGCTATGATTCTGTTTGAAGTCGACGTTCGAGTCTTCTGAAGCTCGAAAGTTTCGATCCGGGATTCTGTCGCCATTTGAATTGTAATCGTTGGCTCAAATTTTGGCTGTGGCGTTTATCTGTTTTCAGCTTCCAAATGCCGATTTGAATTCTGATCAAGGTCGTCGGCATAATTCCCCTTACGGTCAGTTAGTTCCAGCTCTGTTTTTGTCGTGTTGGAATATGTTTAATTTTTGATCTGAAATCTGTGCATATATTACGATATATGTTGTGGCTTTAGCATTTTATATATGTTCCAGTCTCAGTTCCATTATAGATTGTTTCAGGCTTTATGTGGCTCTTCATATTAATTTCTTACTTTAAATAGATGTAATAGGATTGCTTGCACTTGTGGTTAGATGATTGTAAATCTCCATGTGAAGTTCAAGCCAAAGATATTGGAAAACTGGTAGCCGAACTTAGCTTGATTTGCTTGTTTGGAAAACTGGTTTGTCCTAAGTGTTCCAAAGTAGTACATTCTTGTGAATAATCCTTTCAAAATGAGATAACCTTCTGTTAAATGGATTTGAAGTGACTGATAAACTAATTGTTGCATTTGGATTCTCAAGTTGACTGACTTCACAATTTTTATGATCGACGCATCGTGTCTGTGAAATTCTTTTCTGGTTCATTGTTTTTTTTGCTACTATCCCAACTCTTATTCTGTTAAACCCGCTTAAACAAAACATTTTCCTTCATGATGAAATAGCTCTTTATCTTCCAAGTGCATTGATTCAATAGTGTTGCTATATTATTTGGGAACAATGTTTGTCAAAATCTGTTTGTTTTCTTTCAGCGACAGAATTTGCATAAACGACAGTTATTGAAATTTTGTTGAAGCTGTTGTTGCCTTTGAGAACTAAAAGAAAATTGATTTACGCCACAACCATTTTATGATGTGTTTCTTCGTTTAAGGGTATAAAACATGTAGATTTGGAAGGACTGCTTAGCAAATTTCACGGTCTTTCCCAAAGTTAACAAAGACGTAGATTCTTTAGGCACGATTTGTAAATAATATACATTCTTAAATACGGTTGCGCATTTATGTGACCCAAATCTTACTCTTGGCGAAGCTGAAACGCATTAAAGTCACAGGCGTACTGGTTGCGGTGTGACTCGAAATGTGTTTTCGTGACGTCGCAATTCTTCTAAAATTGAAAAGCGGAACATTAATAGCACATAATTAAAATATATAAAGAAATCAGATAAAAGCAAAAATTGCAGTTGAGCGACCGTGCTAAAACCACGGAATCCGGGAGTGCCTAACACCTTCTCCCGGTTTAACAGAATTCCTTATCCAGATTTCTAGTTTCGCAGACTGTATTACGAGTCATAAATTTCCTCGGTTCGGGATTAAACCAGTGACTTGGGACACCATTATTTTCCCAAGTGGCGACTCTGAAAAATTAAATAAATTGATCCCGTTCCGACTGTCCTTTAAGTGGAAAAACTCCTTCACTGACTATTATTATATCCCTTCTCGGGGTGTAGTATTAAACAGTGGCACATTTACGTTACGTTGTGTGCGGTGAAAAAAGGAGGTGTGACAATTACACCCAGTCATAGCTCCATGGCCCTTCATAAAATGGGGGATGGATATCGTGGGTCCACTACCTCAGGCAAAAGGACAGGTAAAGTTTCTACTCGTACTTATTGATTATTTCACTAAATGGGTAGAAGCAGGGGTTTAAACATGTACGAGAAAAAGAAGTTAAAGACATTCTTTGGAGAAATATAATATGCCGCTTTTTGGGGTACCGAAGGAAATTATGTGCTATAATAGTCCACAGTTCATAGGATCACAAATTACAGAATTCTTTCAAAGTTGGCAAATCAAAAGAATATCAACACCATATCATCCGGTGGGCAATGGACAAGAGGAATCTACAAACAAGATAATCATCAATAATTTAAAGTAAAAGGTTACAAGATTCAAAAGGCAACTGGCCTGAAGTTCTACCAACTGTGTTGGGGGCTTATCGAACAACTACGAAAACAAGTACGGGTGAAATACCATTTTCGATGGTTTATGGTGCAGAAGCTTTGATTCCAGTAGAAATAGGAGAACCGCGTATAAGATATGTTCAAACAACAGAGGATTCGAATAACGAAGAGTTACGGGTTAATCTTGATTTGATTGAAGGAAGGAGAAAAGCAGCATTGATAAGAATGGCGGCTCTAAAACAAGTGATTGAACGATACTACAACCGAAAAGCACATCTCAGGTTCTTCAAAACTGGGGACTTTATGCTCAAAAAGGTATTTCAATCTACAAATGCTGCTAATTTAGGAAAGCTAAGTCCAACGTGGGAAGGACCATATAGAATCTGTAACGTTGCAGGAAAAGGTGCGTATGAGCTGGAGACTATGGATAGCAAAATTCTACCTTCACATTGGAATACTGTACATTTAAAAAGATATTACTTTTAAGGAAGTAGACACGGTCAGGTATCTTCATGTGAAATTCTTTTCCTTTTAAATTATTAAAGTTTTACTAACAATTTTAGATGCTAGGCAAAAATCATAACCTGTGCCAAATGATGAGCCACAACCTGCATGGAAAAGTGAAATATTCTTAAATTCTGAGCCGATGGTTATATCAGTCTGATGGAAATACATACGGGGTAGGCAGCCTTCATCTAAAATTGTACCTCCGAGTCCCGTATATTTTCTGTTTCAGGAAAAGGACCAACATGTGAGGACTAAACAAGTGTTCAAGGCTTCATTCTTCAACGCTCAAACACTTGGGGGTCTATACATTATTCATAGCTTTGTGCAGCAAAACAGATACGGGTATCAAGAAATCGTGCAGGAAGAAATAAAGATACGGGTATCAAGCAAATAGCCACGTGTCAAGATTCAGCTACAAATAGCCACGTATCATGATTCAGCTGCAAATAGCTACGTATTGAGTTTCAGCTATAAATAGCCAAGTGTTGCGAGGAAAATGAAGTCATTTAGTATAAAACATTCTTCAATGTTGCTTTACATAAAATATTTTTCAAAAGTTGCAAATACATTCCAAACCCTTTCTAAATATATAAAGATAGGGCTATGGTTATGTAAAAAAAATAGGTAACAATAAAAAAACTTGTACATTTTATAAGAAATATGTTACAAGAAAAACAGTTGCGAGGAGGATATAGATGTACTATAACGCATGTAACATTCGAAAGCTTGCTCAAGTTCATGAATAAAAACTTGTCAATGTTTTTTCATACAAAAATAAAACATGTGTTTCCTATTTGTTTCATCATATTATAACACCATTATGAAGTTGAGACGTCTTCATCATTAAGTGTCGATATATAAAAAGGGCCCTCTTTTTATAATCCTAATGTTGAAATTCCGTGAGAAGAATCATAAAGCATTTTCAAAGGATAAAAATGCAAAGCTATTCTACAAGTCCTAAACACGAAAATAGGCAAGAATAGAACACAAAGAGGTATAAGTATTAATTAAAAACCTCTAAAATATAAAAGACTAAAGGAAAAGGAAATTTAGTCATTACAATACAATTGTATTTAAACAAATACCCCATTATGGAAACTGGGGACTTCATCAAAAAATCCTTTAAAAAGGATTATACCACCAAATATAAAAAAAAACCGAGTTACTGGAGGAGTTGGAACATCAGAGGTTGCAATAGGAGCAGTTTCAATTAAGCTTGTGGAACTAATATCATCAAGGGAAGAAGTAGCCACGAGAGCCTCAAGTCCCATAGGCTGCGTTGAAAGTGATTCACCCTCGGTCACTTGAACCACTACTTCAGTTGCTCCAGTAACAACTTCACAATCCACCGGCTCTGTTGCTTCAGGAGTTCCACATGCTGAAGAAGAAATATCAATTGGTTGCTCAGGAGTGTCAACAAGTTGGTTATTCTTTTCAATCGCATCTAAGATTTTGGCTAATTCAGATTGTAAGTTAAAGTTTTCTTGAGTAGCCTCCAATAAAGCATCACGACGCAATCTTGGAAAAGCCTAGTTGACCTCATAATTGAAATTCTCTGCAAGAGAATTATATTCTTTCTCCAAGTTTTCATAATCCTTTTCCCAAATAGCAAGAGAGTTTTTCATTAACTCTTGCTCAGCTAGTTGGAAATCAATGGAAGTCCTGAGTGTGGTGTTGGAACTCTCCAAAGCACAAACCTTGTCTGAAGAAATCTTCAAGTGGACCCGACTTTGATTCAAGCTCTGCTCCAACTCTCTGGCATATTCTTCTTTTCTCTCCATAAGTGCTTTGAGCCCCTTGATTTCTTCATTAGCCCTTGACAACGATTCATTCAAAATATCTTTATCCTTTTTGACCTGACTTAAGGCGGCCTGAGAGATCCCTAAGTCAGCGGATAAAGTACGATTTTGTCGTTCCAAATGGGCTTTATCATCTCGTAGTTCATCAGTGCTCATTAAAGCACCTTCATATTGCTCCTTCCAATTTTGAGCTTCAAGCTGAGCTTCTTGAATGTCTTTTGTAGACTCCCGAGCTTTTCTTTCCAAAAAGGTAATCCTTCCCATTAGCTTGGTACCAATCAAATTAGCCTACAAATATAAGACACAAAAATAAAAACCTAAGATGAATGGAAAGTTAATACTTAATTTAAAAGAAATTACTTTTAAAGTTGAATGAACTATGTCATTCATCAAAGTCAAGCGGCTATGGCTTTGCATCTTTCTCTTCTCTATATCTCTGATTAAAGGCTCAAGCCAAATATCAGCACTATCAGTCTTCCTTAAAAGGCTATGAGTAGCAGGTACTCTAAGTGTGACATTTCTCATAGCCATACCTCTGCTACTCGGGCCAGTTTCCGAATGCACTACAGAGGAAGAAGGGGCAGTGGAAGGAGGAGGAGTAGAAAAGGAAAAAATGGCAGAAGGTACGGGAGTCAAAATGGGAACAGACATGGGAGCTGGAATTGATACGGGAATGGAAGCATTCACCATAAGTGAAGGAGCAAAAGAAGTCAACATGGGATAAAAAATACTTACGGTTGGAGATGATGTAAAAGAGATAGGAGAAATGGGAATTGAGGAAGATAAGGGAACTTCATTTAGAATAGGACCCGGCTCTCCACCTTCAAAATTACCAATAGAAAGACAGTGAACAGACTCACTAAAGTTTCCTGGTGCAGCCTCTCCATCAATCAGAATAGGCTCGGCAGGGGAAGCACGAGCAGGAGTATCCTCAATCTCACTCTCCACAACAACACGTCACCTTGCTCTTGGCCTAGATATCGGCGATGTACCACATTCTTCTTCATTATCAGCATTAACTGCCAATATTTTTCTCTTTGCTACTATTAAAGCTTTAGTCTTATCCAAATCAAGAGAAACGTTGGCAGCAGTACGCATAGCTAAAGCTACCTCAGGCACCATCCCTCTCATGCCAAACCCTGATATAAAAAAAAAGGGAAAATGAATTCAATTTTATAAAAAAATGGATTTACTGTGTGTATTTAAGAATAAAAACATACATACCACGTGTTTTCACTTTTCAATCATGAAGAGAGGAAATAGATTTCAAAGTCCTTTCCTCTCTGGGAGCAGCTTTCAAAATTGAATCTACCCAACCACAAAAGTTGGGAATAGGCTCCACATCTCCCATGGTTGCTACAAAAAACCAAAAAGGGATGAGATCAAAGAGAAAATCAAAATCTCTAAACAATAGACATGGAAGTAAATAGAAGCTTATGTACAAAGTTCCACTTCTCAGGGAAGAGAATGTTTATTTCACCTAGCAAACCCATTGTGCGAATAGCAATGTAACGAAGATACCATCCACGGTCATTAACATCATCAAGGTTTACCAAAACCTTTTTACTCCTCGTAGTTAAGGTGAAGAAACCATGACACATAAGGTTGGGATGGTATAAATGAATTAGATGAGCAAAAGTAAAGTCGATTTTGGCTTTTGCAGATAAAAATCTCAAACAAGCCACTGCCCTCCATACTAAGGGACCAACTTGACCTAAGCAGATGTTGAAACAACGACAGAAATCAAGGATAACTAGGGTCTATGACAGGCTTTAATCCCCTAGTAAAAGGATATGTATAAACAAAGGAATACCCATTCCTAAAAGAACAAATCCTCTAATTTTTAGTAGGAATTGATAGGCGAAGACTCTCTTTCCAATTACAATTTTTTCTAGTAGTTAGGATCGAGAGTTCAGTTATAAGAGAAGGATAAACATCAAATTTTTCAAGTTTTTCAACTTGTTTATGAAGTGACGTTCTATTACCCACAAAAGATAAATCATTTGGTACAATATCTTCAACTAAGGGTTCTTGAGAAGGGTCAAAATTTTCTTTACCTTTATAAGAAGGGGTTTTAGAGGAAGAACCTTTGACGTTTGGGTTCGGAGAAGGAGGAGCATAACCGGTTGAACCTCTGCATGTGGATCTTAAATTTTGAAGCATTCTCTCTTTGTCTCTACTGTGCCTAATCGGACTAGGAGCATTGGGAAATCGGTCAAGAATTGGAACCTTTTTAGGGTTAGGGTTTGAAGATGTCATTGTTGGATAAATTTTTCCAGAGGAAAAGTAAAAGGAAGCAAGAAATCATTTGATGAAGAAGATAAATGAGGAAGAAGGAATCGAAAGGGTATATGGAAGCAACTGGCGAACTAATAGGTATAATGATGAAAAGACTGTATTAAAAAGAACTGTCACTTCTTGAAAGGAAAGGTTGAAGAAGCCTAGAAAGAAGGAAGTAGAGTTGCAGAGCTAAATCAGAAGATGACACGTCTAAGAAGCATTAAAAGAGCAAGACAAGTGAGGCGTCAACATTGATTACGACAAAAATACCACTTCCACTTCTCAATTATTTAATTGATAAATAAAAGGAATGTGGGTGGACTATCTGTATTGGAAAAACATTTTTTTATGACGTGGCATGACACGTGGAACGGTCAAAGGGTCAACAGACAATAATTAAATAAAAGATGCGGGGAGAAGAATTAGGTACATGACGTAATTCAGCTACGAGTCCTGTGCCTGTATAGAGCAGAGTGGGATGTAATTCCAAAAAACAAAAGATACAGAAAGCTGTTTAGATACGTATCTCGTATGAATTCAAGTTTAAGGGCAACAGATCAAAAAACATTTAAAGCATGGATCTAAAGACAGAAAGAAGTCCAAATTCAAATATTAAATACCTGATATGTTGAAGAATTGGCATATAAGATGAATGATTGTGTAACAACTTATTCAATGTCATTTATTACTCATTATTATATCATTAAAACCTAGGTTTCATTCTTCAACCTAGGATCGGCTGTAAAAGGAAGAAGTTGTATCATTTGTAGGGACAATTAACTATTAAGATCATATTGAAATACACTTTTCTTTGCTATTTATTCTTATTATTGAAAGCCTATTATACTATTTGGTCTCTTGATTATCAGTAATCCGATTTTTCTCTAATTTTCTAGTTTTAATCGAAATTCCATATTTTGGTTAAACAAATTTATTAACCAAAAAATTGTACAAAACTAAATGTTACGGATCAACAAGAAGAGATGAAAAATCATAGTGGATCTATTTGAGAAGAGTAGATCGGGTGAAGAGAAGTGGGTCTAATTAAATATCAAGAAGCAGCCATGGTGTAGGTTTGGTGATTTTTAAACAAGGAAGAAGATGACCCTATTTAAAATTTAGCAAAAAAATAAAAACTAAAACATTGGCATTTGATACAAAAATTATCCTTTTCGCGGGCTTCATTTGATGGTAAAGAAACGCACTGATCACATGGGCAAAGTGGTGTATCTTAGACACTTTGTAAAGGTTAGGTGTGTAAAAGATTACCAGTAGAAGTTTCCAACAAGAATTTAAATGCAAGGTCAATGAATAAATTATGTATTTTGCCTTTTTTTAAATCAAATTCTTCAATCAAGCGCTCCGACCTGAGTCATCCTCGCACCTGGACCTAGCCATAAGCATCATGTTGGCGTTACCCAAACAAACCTTAGAGTTCATAATTTCTTGTTTTGCTTGTCATTTTCTTCACCAAGATATGTTTCAGCAAACAAGTTGTCTCCAACACTATAACTATCTGTTTGTTCTTGTTTGGACGTGCAATCTTTTTTGGTATGCCATTTCTAACACAATTGCTCAAGCATTTCCACCTTTTGCCATATATTAAAAATGAAAAGTTATCTCCTTATAAGTACGTCTATTCTTGTTTGGTTCATTATTAGTATCGTCTTCCTTTAAATTTGTTTATCTCTTCCGGTTTAACACGTTTTTTAAATGCTAATAATAAATGAGACATAATAGGCATTTCCCTTTTTTCTTTAAAAACTAAAAACTGTTTATCACTTAACACGTTTGCATTAGTTGGATTCTTGTGTCTCCCTTTTCTTAAACAATTGAATAAGAAATAAAGCTAAAACTCTTTTACTTTAGGTCCTTCACTTCAATCATTTAATTAAGGCATCACTCAACACATAAAAGAGAAACGTAATTAAGTTTTTTAAAGAAAAAGCTAGCGCTTGTAATTTCAGCTGATTCACACTTCTATACATGGTGGAAATCGGGGCTATTCGATTTTACCATTTGATCAATATAAGGACGTAGCATCGAAGAGCTACGGCATCGAGTTTGAAATTGAAGTCTCTTTCGAGATCGAGGTTGGTATCAATCGAAGCCAGGGGAGATAGACTTCAAGTAACATCAGGGATAGATTAGTAACGAAAAGAGCGAGATATTCGTGATTGGTCGAGGATCGTGACGTGAATCTAAGAACGGATCAAATTAGAAGCGGTTAATTAGTTGTTTATACGATTTCCTCCCGTAATTAGAGACAAACCATAATTATGTTTCCTCTACTATATAAAGAGGAATTCCAATCATTTGTAATATTATTCACTGAAACATAAGCAATATAGCTCCTCTTTTTTGACCCGTATTCTTGTTCATTAATTTATCAAATCTTTACTGTTCTCACACTTTATCAGCTCGAGGGTACCTTAACTCAAGGTTGCAGCTTTGTTTGCATATACAATGCAATTCTACCTCTTATTTTCTTACTTATCAATTAGCATTGTGTGAAATCATATATCCTTAAAATCACATTATAAATTTAATTGTTGTCTGATTTTTAGGGTAAACAACTTCAATATTATAGCAGTCTATTGATTTTTTATATTATCATGTTAAATTGACATACCACTACAATAATCATTTATAGTAAATCTAATTTAATAATTTAAGAAAATAACCTGTCATAAATTGAATAAACTAGATACACTTTTTTTTTTTTACATTTACACTAACAATATAGGCGAATAAAATATATTTTAGGCAAATTCTTATAGTTACCCTACAAAGCAAACGCCAAAACACTATCGGGAATCGCTTTCCTGTCAACATGCAGAAAAGACAAATAACTTATGGACCAACAAGTAATTTAAACATTGATAAGCCCTTCTAAGCAAAGTGGTCAATTTTGGAGCTGCTGTTTTCTGTGTTAGAGACATCACCACAAGGCCTATAAGATACCAATTTTTGTTCACCTATTTTCCCCATCGAACAGCCTTTGGCCTTTCCTTTGTCACAACTCTCTATTCCCTATCTCTCACTACTTTTATCATCTTTTGACTATCAAATATCAAGAAAATTAAAGTGCATGCAATGGCCGTTGATTGTATGATCACAAGAAATAAGTTTACTATGCCACGAACATCCAAAGAGCCATTGATTTTTGATGCCTCGGTAATGAAAAATGAGTCGAATATACCAAGCCAATTCATATGGCCAGACAAGGAGAAACCTTGTGCTAATGTTCGAGAACTTCAAGTACCACATATTGATTTAGGAGGAGTACTTTCAGGTGATCCATTGGCAACAAAACAAGCAGCTATCCTTGTTAATGAAGCATGTCAAAAACATGGTTTTTTTCTAGTTATTAACCATGGAATTGACACTAATCTAATTTCTAATGCACATCGTTACATGGATTTGTTCTTTGAATTGCCACTTAATGAGAAGCAAAAAGCTCAAAGGAAGATTGGTGAGCACTGTGGTTATGCTAGTAGCTTTACTGGAAGGTTTTCTTCTAAGCTACCTTGGAAAGAAACACTTTCTTTTCAATATTCTGCTGAGGAAGGATCCTCCCACATAGTTGAAGATTATTTTCAAAGGACAATGGGTCAAAATTTTAGCCATCTTGGGTAAGAGAATGTCAACTCTTTTAACCTTCCCTATATATATATATATATATATATATATATATATATATATATATATATATATATATATATATATATATATATATATATATATATAATATATATATATATATATATTGTGATGCGTCGAGTAAATAAAACAATATATATATATTCGTCAGTTTAAATAAAACACTTTCCTTTTTAGTCTGTTCCATACACGCTTTTATACTCAAAAATACGCCTTGGCAAAGATCACAAATTTTAATGATAGATGGTTATATGAGGAATACTATTTAGAGATTAGCTTGTACTACTTATTTTGTCCGGAAAGTTTTACACAAAATTTTAACTTAAAGATAATTCAGAATATTTTTATTACTGAAATACTGAAATTCAAGATACAATGGCTAATTCGTTAATAGCATCCCTTTCTTTATTTCTATTATATTTGATATATGCAAATGTCTGTCTTTTTTTATTTCATTATGTGTCCAGACAAACACCACCGTATTACTTACTTTAATTTTGAATTTTCACCCCTCTAGTCAAATATATTAATTTTTTTTTCTTATTTTGTTCTTTTATAGGAAGGTTTACCAAGATTATAGCAATGCCATGAGCACACTTTCTCTAGGGATAATGGAACTATTGGGTTTGAGCCTTGGTGTGAGCAGGAACCACTTCAAAGATTTCTTTGAAGAAAATGAATCAATAATGAGACTAAACTATTATCCACCATGTCAAAAACCAGAGCTCACTTTAGGAACAGGACCTCATTGTGATCCCACATCATTAACAATTCTACATCAAGATAGTGTTGGAGGACTTCAAGTTTTTGTGGACAATGAGTGGCGCTCCATCACTCCAAATTTCAATGCTTTTGTGGTTAACATTGGCGACACATTTATGGTAAGATGTCATTCACTACTATTAACGTACATTACATAGCAATTTGAATGCTTTTTTCTAAGACAAATATGAGTGTTTACGTGACAAATATAGATATGGTTGTTTGCTCGATTATGTTTCAATTAACTATCGTTTTATCTAAAAATTTAAATGATTAAAGAAGATTATGATTTTTTGTTAATTGTTTTGAGTAAAGTGAAAATAGATAACACGTGGATTTCACTTATGGCAGGCTCTATCAAATGGGAGATACAAAAGTTGTTTGCATAGAGCAGTGGTAAACAACAAAATACCTAGGAAATCTCTTGCTTTCTTTCTTTGTCCCAAGAAGGATAAGGTGGTGAGCCCACCAACTGAATTGGTCGACTCTAACAATCCAAGAATATATCCAGACTTCACATGGCCAGCCCTCCTAGAGTTTACACAGAAGCAATACAGAGCTGACATGAACACTCTCCAAACTTTCTCCAATTGGCTTCAGCAAACAACTGCACAACTACTTTAATAAATTAATGTTTTTTCATATTTGTCGTATGCAGCTTGCGCGTATCTCTACTAATTCCACCATGTAGGCTACCCTTGTACATCTTTTGATAAGTTAATTCCCAAGCTAGGAATATTATGTCAGATCTCTACTTGGAACTTTTGGTGTTGAAGATTATACGGCGATAACGGAGAATAAAAGAATTCGTAGGGATTATATATATAGATATATACTTCCTCCGATCCGTTTCATTGTGTTTGAGGTATTTTGACTCGGTACGGTTTAAGAAAAAAGAAGAAAACTTTTAAAAATTGTAGTTCTAAAAACTTAACGGTAAAAGGTTTGTGGGGACATGCCATTTGCGTGGCTATAAAAGCTTTTTATTAAAAAGGGTAAAATGAAGAGTTTAAAGTTAAATTATTTCCAAATTCACAAATATATCGTTTATTTTGGAATTGACTTAAAAAGTAACTAGCGGGAGTTCAAAAAGAGAAATATAAAGGACCTAGAATCGAACAAGGCAAAAAATAAATAGTGCTGTATGAATCAATTTTATAATTTATTTGATTAGGAATGAATAGAGAGTAAAGCCTATATAATAAATACGCTTTTACCTACGTATCTTCTTAATTCTAGCTATGCACGACAAAGTAAATTAAAGGAGTATCCAATGTGGTCGTTCCCTCATTAAGGGAAACTAATAAATCAATTCATTGCTTTAGTTCCTTGTATTTTTGTTTTATAATATTTCTTTTACCAAAGTAAATATTTTGTAACGATGGTGTTCAAATTAATTTGCACAATTCAAGTATTTCATCGAGTAAGCTATATATTTATAGTCAGAGTAGAAATATTCTGCTCTACAAAACTTACACATAGATTAAAAAAAAAAAAAATCACCTAATGTATTAGAAACGACACGTGCAATACTAGCTTCCAAAAGCATTTGCATGCGAAAACTCAAGAATCATAGTTGGTAAATTCCTCTTTTGGCCTTAGTTTATACAAGGGAAGTACACGGAACATGTCCTTGGATATTTTCAATTGGTCTTTAATTGCTATAAATAAAAGATAACAAAATCAAATAAATAAATAAATAAAAAGTGGAGGCAATATTTTGATGTTATAAGTGTCGAAAAGATCCAAAGAGGAAGGACTAAGGAGGGTCCACTAAATGAATCATTCGAAATATTAGTAGAATAATATACCAGTTTCCAGTCGAAAAAAACAAGAGTCCACCTCTCTGAGGAAGAATCCATATACCAGTACAGTAGTACTGGAAATGGATAATTTTTTTAATTAAAAAAATAAAAATGGACAGGTTTCAATTATTTGGTTTTATTTATATATCCATGGGAAGTATTTTACATCTGGAGATTTGGAAGTTAGTGATTCTATAAAATGCCAAGAGAAACACATAGGACACTGTCCTGCTCTGTGTCTTTTTGTGTCGCAACATTCTTTTTCCCATGATGTTATGTACTCAACATGAGATTGAAGAATTTTCATAGAAAGAATTCTCCTTTAATATATTTTATAGGTTATGAATTTAAATTACGCGGATTCTAATATAAGTATGAGTATATATATTACGGGTGGAAGAAAAAATTAGCGACTAAAAGTTTAATCGTATCAATTGAGTTTAATTTTTACATACCCACATGCACCAAAAAATATATTTATACAACTAGATTTATTGTGATTAGAAGTAAATTTCTACAATAGCATTATTTAGCAAACTTGTAAAGCCATAACTACATGTTATCACAAATAAAACAGTATTGTAATACTTCCTATGTTATATAAACTTATTTTTTTTAATCCGTATTAAAAAAAATATCACTTTTCTTATTTGAAAATAATTTACCTTTATTCAATGATTTATAGTCATACAAAATAGAGATGTCACATTTTATACCACAAGATAAATAATCTTCTCTTTTCTTAAATTTTGTGCCCATTTAAATAAGTTCACGTAAATTGAAACGGAGTAGAATTCTTTTATACTACTAGGGTAACCGAGGTCAAAATTATATTTTTTGCTCTAGCTATAGTAAATAAATATTATTATCGGGAGAGAGTGTCCCCACGAAACACCTGTCGCAATTGTGTGTATTTTCCACGCTTACTTCCAAAGTCTGCCTTACGTGTCACAAAATTCTTTATTGTAGTTGTATTTTAGAGCCGAAAATAATCCCGTTCCTTCGATTGGTTGTTCTCCACTTCACTTTCACTTGCGTGTTCTCTTCACCTCTTTTTTGTTGTTTAATAGAGCATAATACTAGATATTAGATGCCCAATCAAACATGTATTATCTTCCTCGTTCTTTTTATCTCTTTCTGGGTTGGAGGTCCCTGTCCAACACCTATTGCAGTTATTCAGCACCGGCTATCTGAGAGGTACCATGTTGCATATGAAGAATCGTGGCTCGAAGGGGTTGGTTTGGTCATGTAGACCAATGATCGGGCTAACTGTGGTTATTGGCGTAGGTACTTCTTTATCAGAATGTAGCACCTAGTATCTAACCCCATCAGATTCCGTAATAGGTGGAATTCGAAACGTAACTATTCCTATCCGTCGAGTCATTTATCGTACATGACCTTAGTGGTTCCAATTATAACATCATTATGATTTTTTCTATTATTT
>JASVEL010012421.1:0-28824 GCA_032618575.1 Nicotiana noctiflora | reverse complement strand
ATATATATATATATATATATATATATAGTCTAGAAGGTAATGAATTTGGTTTTAGGTCGTGCTTTTGGATTTCTAATAACTTGTTTATACATGCACCTTTATTTATAAGGTACATCAAAATATAGAAAGATCAGTACTGCATAATGGTAGAATGATTTTGCCACTTGAAGTGAAGGAGGAGCCTATGTATGTAAATGCCAAGCAATACCATGGAATTCTAAGGCGAAGGCAACTGCGTGCAAAGGCTGTGTTGGAGCAAAAAGTGGTTAAATCTAGAAAGGTAATTACTCTTCCTGTCTTATTCTTACATATACATGTTTGTTGGTGAGAGCTCAAGCCATCACTTTTTATAAAAAGTTAGAATATATTTAACTTGACGGGAACATAACATATTGCACCATTCTCATCCTTTTGTTACTGTCCTGATAAACAATAGAGCTTTGTAATTTTGTAGTTAGCATATCTGAAGCATCATTGATGTGATTTAAGGCTCAACCTTTTTTCCCTTGATTGAGTGTTAAAGATGCATGAAAAGTTGACTCTATTTTCCCATGCATCTTAATTTTATCAATTGTGTCAAAGATGATTAGCTTTAAAGAATACGTTCACCTTGGTTAGAGGTAGGGGCGGATTTAGGGGATGAAGGGGCTTCACCGAAAAATTATAATGTATATATAAGGCAAAATTTATTTTTTACTTCTATATATATTAAGTTTTGAACCCTCTTAACACAACTTAAAAGTGTAGTTTAGTGGTCAAGGGTTTCAAAACTTCGTAGTAGTGTTAATTTTTCTATAAATTAAAATACTAACTGTTAGTAGTATTGTTGTTTTCAAAAACAATGGGTGCTTAAGCACCCATATGACATAATGTGGATCCACCATTGATGGAGATCCTGCCTCCGCCACTTATTAGAGGATCGAACTGATTGATTCTTCATCTTCTGTGACCTATATGTACTTTCTTCATGATTCAAAATTATTTCTCCATCTTTTCAACATTTGGAGTCATATCTAGTAGTAAAAGGGTCAGCTAAATGATGTTATTTCTCCAAATGCATATCAGCCTTATCTTCATGAATCTCGGCACCGGCATGCGATGAGAAGAGCTAGAGATGGTGGTGGCCGATTTCTCAACACAAAGAAGAAAATCCAACTTCCTGCTAATAATAATAGTAATATTAATGCAACTACTCCAAGTAGTGAAGGCAAAGGTTTTACAGCAGAAGTCAGTTCCATGGACTCTGATTTCTCTGAAAATTACTTGCTCAATTATGGACATATTGGATCATCCAATGCTACTTCTGTTGAAGGATTCCAGTTCCAAGGAATACATAATACAGAAAATCCTCAATTGGGTTGTCATTATCAGTGGAATCTCAATGAGAACCATTCTAATTGCATGCAGTCAGGAGCTTCTAATTTCCAACCATTTTGAAAGAATGATAGAGTAACTCTAGTATTCTCTTATTTGGTCTTCATACCGTATGAATGATACACTAGCACTAGTTAGAAAGATGGGAGTTATGTAAATATCTAAATATCCCTGCAACTGCAACTTTATCTGTTATAAACACTACTGTAGTAGTACAAGTTTTGGGGTTTGTCACTATGCTTTAAACTGTCTAACTTTCGTTCAACGGAGATATAATTTGATGGAAATTTGAATCATCCATGTAAAAACAAGCAAAACCCTAACTATATAACATAAAAAGATTCTTCACACTCCGGTACCTCGGGGCTATACATCAATCAACATAGAAATCAAGCACCAAATAGTTCTTTTTGTCCTCGGAAAAAGTTTTTAAAGAAATAGGTTACTGCCTTTTAAGATTTTGAAAATCTTTTAGCTTTGAAAATATTATGCTTATCCATAAAGTTCCCTCAATCCCACCAGTTGTTACACTAGCTTCGCCGGTGTTAGTATTTTTGTGCTCATTTTTCTTTCCTTATGTTTAAGCAGACCCTTCTCGTCTCATTCAATTCATATGAACACATCTCGCAATCATATCACACCCGTCACGTAGCTATTCAGTCATCACTCCCACTAATAGAGACACTACCAGATATATAGATCCAAAAGCACATGCTCACACGATCAACGCCTCAGAGCTCAAGCTATAGGAAAAATCCGGCCTCAAGTCCTCCAGACTGGCCTAACAACACACACAGAGGTCACATCTCACCCCTCGATCAGGGAATCACAAGCCGCCAATGTACAGCTGCTACCGAGCGCTCATGTGCGCATACGAATGCGTGGAACGAATTCAAAGAATTATTCCTAAAGGTTTTACAGCCTCTCGAGGATAAATATAGACATCTCTGTACCGATCTATGAGACTCTACTAAACCTGCTCATGACTCGTGAGACCTATGTAACCTAGGCTCTAATACCAACTTGTCATGACCCTAAACTCGGACCGAATCGTGATGGTGCCTCTCGTGAAGACAAGGTCAGCCGACACAACATCCAATTCATTTTTAAACAATTAAAATAGTATAATTAAGTCATTAACATGATCAAACCTCAATAGAAATAGTGGAATAAAACAATCCGCGGAAAAACCAACACAACCCTACATCGGGGTATCACCAGTCATAAGCATTTATCATAAGTCTACAAGTCTTGAAAGAGTTTACACATGCTATTACATAACTAGGACACGGGAAATAACATAGGAGAGAGAACACTGGGACGCGAGCGTCGAGCAGCTACCTACTGAACTCTGAAGACCCTGCTGAGATATCAACCCTCACTGGCAGGGCCTGAAATGCCAGAATCTGCAAGCAAGGTGTAGAGAGTAAAGTGGGTACTCCAACACAGCGAGTAATAATAATAAATGAATAATGAGTGATAAGAAATCACGTAAAAATACAATAACATGCTATAAGGAAGCAGTGAAAAACTATTTAAAAAGGCAAAGAGACAATGAAATCTTGTAAAAATGCCTTAGTTCAGAATAAGCTTCCTTAAACCCATTTCTAACAGTTAAATAAGTAAATGACAGGCAAATAGATGAGATAACATATAAAAATCGCCCTCGGGCACAATACCAACAGAACCAGCCCCTCGGGTAACAACATGGAACAACACCAGCCCCTCGGGCTATATCTCATATTACAATAGGTACCCACGCTCACTAGGGGTGTATAGACACCTGGATGGGGCCCGTACGTTCCAAGAGCAATATCAAGCCATCTTATGGCATAATCACATAGGATCTCGACCTCATATCAACAAGCCATCTTGTGGCATACAATCTCATGCCCTCGGCCTCATAATCATAAATCAGTGTATCCTCACAACACAGGCCCTCGGCCTTACTTAGTCAGAATCTCATAAGTCACTCGGGCAATAGTAAAATATAATGCTCAGCCTAAATTATTAGTTAAAATATCATTTAATATATTAAAATAAAGTAAACATGGTTGAGCTATAAAAATAGTAGAATATAGCATGACTGGGTACAAGTATAAAGTTAAAACAGTAAGGAAATACTAGTAAAAATCCCCTAAGGGCCCAAATAGTTGGCGCGAGGCCCATATATGACATTCAACCCAAAACATGATGATAGCAATAGTTTTCAACCAAATACGTGGTGAAATAATCATTCGAGATGGACTAAGTCACAATCCTCAATGGTGCACGACCACACGATTGTCATCTAGCATGTGCATCACCTTAATATAGCACAATGATGTGTATTTTGGTGTCTCATACCCTCAAGGCAATATTTACAATCATTACTCACCTTGATCCGGTCCAAACTCTAGCCCGCGATGCCTTTCCCCTCTCGAATCGACCTCCGGATGCTCCAAATTAAACCAAAATAAGCACATAACCATTAAAATATGCTAAGGTAACCAAGCACATTCAAAAATATCCAATTTGTATCCAAAATCCCGAAATTGCTCAAACACGACGACCCCTCGGGCCCACATCTCAAAATTCGATAAAAATCACATCAATAGAATCTTCATCCTCCCACGAGTCTATACATACCAAGAACATCAAAATCGGATCCCAAATGGCCCCTCAGATCCCCAATTTAACTCTCCAAATTTTTCTTCAAATTTTAATCCCAATTTCCCAAATGAAATGACAAAAATTAAGACAAAATCATGGTATTTAACCAAATTTGGTTGAAGAACACTTTCCCCAATCACTCCTCTGAAAATTTCCTCCAAAATCATCTTCTCCCGAGCTTCATAGGTCCAAAAATGCAAAAATAGCCGAAATCCTCGAAATAGAGTACTTTATAAAGCTGCCCAAGCTTCCTCTTTCGCGAATGCGGGATAACCAACGCATCTATGATGAAGAAAAATATCGGCTTCCAAAAATGCTCTACGTGACACAAGCCATGCGATCGCGACACCTACCGGGAACGAAACTATATGAACACGAAATCGACAACGCGAGTGTGAAGAATCACAACATCACAACATCGCGAACGTGACATACAAAGTGCAAACGCGAAGAAAAAATTCGCCGCCTCAGAGAACAGCCTTCACGAACGGGAGTCCCTAACCGCGAACACGATGAACAAGTCGTCTGCAACAAAAACTGCCACGACCAAAGTCCAAAATTGATCTGTTTAACCATCTGATACTCACTCCAGACCTTTGGAACCTCAACCAAATATGCCAACATATCCTATAAACTTATTCAAACTTTTTCCAACTTTAGGAATGCTCTAAAAAACATTAAAACACCAAAATCACATTGGATTCAAGCCTATATATTCCAAGAACTTCCAAATTCAGCTTTCGATCAAAACGTCTACAAAACATTGTCCGAGTGACCTAAAATTTTACAAACACGTCACAAATAACACAATGGACCTACTCCAACTTCCATAATTCCCTTCCGGCCCCTATATCAAAATTTCACCGATCAACCGAAAAATGCCAAAATCTTTATTTCGCCAATTCACGCCTAAACCTTCCACGGACCTCCAAAATATATTCCGATCACGCTCCTAAGTACCAAATCACCTAACAGAGCTAACCAAATCATAAAAATTCAAATCCTTGGTCATCTACTAACAAGTCAAATCTTGGTCAATTTTTTAAAATTTTAACTTCAAAGTGAGAATTGTTCTTCCAAATTCATTCGGATTACCCCGAAAACTAAAACTGACGATCTAGATAAGTCATAATATATCACATGAGGCTAGTCATGCCCAAGAACTGGAAAGCGAAGTACAAAAGAACGACCGATCGGGTCGTTACATAGAAATAGTTTTTTGTGCTAATTCAGAAATTAATTATCTTTTTCTTTCCTTTTTATTTTCTTATTAGTTAACTTGTCTTCATGAATTTCTTTTTCCACCTGACAAGCGCCACGGAGAAAGCTTGAAGAATTATTCTTGATATTGAACTGTAGTTATTGTTGAGGATAGAGTACAACCAGCCTATGAAAATAGTTGCAAAGTTAGCAGTTGAACACTACTACAAGTCTACTATTTATTTTGAATGTATAGGAAATCATTTATGGGTTGACTGTTAAGCAAGTAAGTATTCCTCCAATGGTTCATCTTTTGAAAAGTTTCACTTTGTTTCTAGTCCGTACAGGTATGACGTTTTATATGGGAGCAATTTTAACTCTGGTTGAGACGAATACCCTTATTATGTATGGAATGAAAGTGAATTGATACAACCACCTCAAGAGAAGAATGGTAGTTTAGAAGAGCATATGTATTAGTTTATGAATAGTGTTGAAGAGAGATACAAAATGATGAAGCCATTAAGAACATAACAACGCAAGTAAGTCAAATAGGAAGTACATTTTCGAAAAGCTCATTGATGGTGAATATATGGAGGAGATACCCTGTGAGAATGAGCCTACCCAAGAGGATGAGCATCTACAGAGAGAACTTATCACCCTGCAAGAAGACTTTGATTTAGTTAAGGTGATCGAGACGAAGCTTTGGTTGATATTGAAGCAATAAAAGAAGAGTTCAAACCCTCATCTACATTTTCACATTTACAATCTTTAGTAGATGAGAAAGAGAAATGAATGGTCGTGGACATATGAGAGTAATATTCACATGACCTTTCTTATTTGATTTATTATTCTATCATTAATCATACAGATTTTATTTTAGGGAATTATAGAAAGATACATGGATTTATCATGTGAAAGAATGCATGAACAAGTTGAGGATGATCCTGCAGGAGTAATTTACCGCTCAAATATAGGCCAAGAAATAAAAAAAAGAGCAGGTCTTGTAGAGATATTTTGGCCTAATGAGTTCTATACAGAATCCCAAAGAGAAAAAACAAAGAGTAAATTTAGAATTAGGTGTTGAGTTTATAAGTTCTCCAAAAAGGAATAAATTTAGGGGAGTTTCATTTATCTCTTACTTTTTACTTGTGTGGCACGAGGACATGCCATAATTTAAAGTGTGGGAAAAGGGATGTAAATGTATATGAATGTTTGTTTTTCTTCTTTTTATCTTTTATGTTTTTTGTTAGTATTTTTAGAAAAAAAATTAACTTTTCCCGACGATGGATCTCCTACACAGTTTCCTTAAGGGAATAAAGTCAACAACAACAAAAAAATTGAAAAATACCAAAATATGTCTTTTTATTTTGTACGTAGTGTAACAATCCTCCTTAATTTTTCTTTGTACCGCGGTTCATTTTCAAGAATTTTTACTTGAACTGAATGTAGTTAGTTTTTGTTTGGGTAAGAATAAAGAGAATCTTGTATCGTTGTGTTAAGTGGAGATATTTTTTCTTCACTTTGTTTTGGCTTGAGAGCGAAGACTTCCCTAGTTGTGATGCTTAGGATCAATTTTTGACTCATATACAAATACCTTGAGATATTTGATTTTGATTTTGCTTAATCGCTTTGACTAGAGAGTCGGGATAGATATAGTTCTAAGTAAGTTAGGTGCCATGGAGTGAGCAAGGTTTGTTGATATTCTGTGCATATCAGTTAATGTCTAGGACTTGCCTCGTGATTTGAAAAATAAAATAGTAGTCTTATTCGGCTTAGGAAGTGATAGAGGCGTTCTTTGTTGAGCCATATATATGCTATTACTCATCTAATTAATGTGTATCTTAGTTATCCCGTTTGAGTCTGTAATACTATTTTTTTGATAACCGCACTACAATTCTGGCCCCTTTATTTGAATTGAATATTTGTTTCAACTTTTTACCTCTCTTTAGCACTTGAATTATTGTTAGCCTGTTAAAAGCTAACCGAAAGTATGTTTGAGTTTTTTAGTGGAACTATAAAAAAGGAGGAAGGTGTACTGTTCTGGAAAAAAAAAAGTAAAGGCCATTTATAGGGAATTGAGAAAAAAAAAATTTGCTTGAAAAAGAATTTTGAACTTAGACGTAAAAGCAAAAAGAGTTAGTGTTTGTATATATTAGAAAAAATTATTCCTTTCTCGTGGTAAATCGTGCTTTATAGTGCTTAAAGAGTTGGGAGTTTGATGCTATTATTTTATAAAGATTAGAATGTAGTTTAACAGAAGTGTGGGATTTGAATTGGTAATGTATATGTATTATAGTGCTTAGGGAGGTGTAATCACTATATCCAAATATATTATACCCGTCTCAATAGCCTGCGTTACAACAAAATTAAGTCATATTTGATCCTTACTGAATGAGTTCAAATTAGTGAAGTATTACACTAGAGGCAAGCATATAATATGTCTTATGTGGCATATGAATCTTAATTCTGAGAGTGAGTGAAATCTTTCTATCTTGAGTTACTATTTGTTCTTGAACTTTATTGTGTGTGGAACTACTCTCTATTGTTTGTGTGAGGACACATGACTTTCGAAGAAAAGGTAATGTCTTTGGCCTTTGTGTTAAAGTAAGTAACCGGGTTTTGAAAAATACGATGGTGCTTGTGACTTGAGTCTTGAGGCTAGGATGTTACGGTATGGTACTTAATAAGCTTTAAATATTCTTGGCATGATGATTTATGGAGGTTGTTTTATGAGAATGTCATTGTTTCTATTTAAAGTGTAGATATATTATTTGAAGACGAGCAATAATCTAAGTGTGGGGTGTTGATGGTAGACTATTGTCACGACCCTAGTTCACCACTCGTGAACATGTCGTGATGGCACCCAGTCCCCACGACTAGGTAAGCCTAACACGTTGCGGAATATACAAGCTATGAACACTTAAATAAGAAAAACAGCGGAAAAATAGGGTAAAAGATATGTAATCCGTGCCACTTGGCACATACATCCGTCAACACCATGAATAAAACACTACCAAGATCCGGAATCCCACGGTAATACAGACTAAAAGAGAATATACAACTGTGGCTCTACGTGTAAAGAGTGTCTAACAACGAAATGAAGGAAAAATGCCAACTAGTACTATTATAATAGAAGGAGAAGCCTCTGGATCCACGGACGTAGCAGATCATACCTCGAGATCTCCCAGAAAGCTGTAGAATCACCTAGCACGGGCCTGCTCTGATGTACCTGGATCTGCACAGCAAAAGTGTGCAGAAGAGTAGCATGAGTACACCACGGCGGTACTCAGTAAGTGCCAAGCCTAACCTCGATGGAGTAGTGACGAGGAAGGTCAGGGCCCTACTGAGAAACAATAATATAATGATAATAACAATAATAAGCAGTTTAAATGATAATAATTTCCGAAATTTAACAACAATAAATGATTACTGCAATCGTCTATAATTAAGCTAACAACAATTAGTCAACTCAATAAAACAAGTCCAGGACCTGTGGGAATCGAACCCACAGTCCCATTGACAGTACCTCTGGGTCTCCGGGAATCGAACCCGCAGCCCATGTCTCGATAAATAATCAATAACTCGGGATCTCCGGGAATCGAACCCGCAGTCCCTACAAATAACTCAGGATCTCGGGAATCGAACCCGCAGTCCCTACCAATAACTCAGGATCTCGGGAATTGAACCCGCAGTCCCTACCAATAACTCAGGATCTCGGGAATCGAACCCGCAGTCCCTACCAATAACTCAGGGTTCTCGGGAATCGAACCTGTAGTCCCTACCAATAACTCAGGATCTCGGGAATCGAACCCGTAGTCCCTACCAATAACTCAGGATCTCGGGAATCAAACCCGTAGTCCCTACCAATAACTCAGGATCCCGAGAATCAAACCCGTAGTCCCTACCAATATCACGCCGCGTCTCTGGGAATCGAACCCACAGCCCTGGGTCTCCGGGAATCGAACCCGCAGTCCACAAGCACAGCCAATAAAGGAATCCACAGAGAGAATAATTATACTTAACTATAACTTCACCGAAAAATAGTGCCAATAATTATCAAGGAGTTCAAATAAGGCAATTAGGCAACTAAACAGTTAAGTGCTACCTAATCATGCTTTTCTAACCACTACCGGGTAAAAATATCAAATTAACAGCCAAAGACGGGAATATCGCTCATCGAACATTTGAAATAAAGTACGTGTTCAACAACCAGCGCATGTACACGCCCGTCACCTCGCGTACAAGGCATTTAAACTATCACATAATATCCTAGGGGTGAAAATTCCCCCACACGAGGTTAGACAAGCCACTTACCTCGACTCCGGTACAAAACCGCTATGAAAAAACTCTCTTGCCGCGAATGTCGGCCTCCACAGGTGTAGAATCCGATAAAAAAATCAATAGAATCACATCAAAATAGGTCAATTGGGCATTACCCAATCAAATTAACTCAAAATACACCAAAACCCACAAGTTGCCAAAACCCGACTTCCGGTACGCTTATCGAAAAATCACGAAAATTGTATATTCGGGTTCCTTATCTCAATACGAGTCTGTGCATATAAAATTTATCGAAATCGGACTCCGTTTGCCCATTCAAATCAAAGATTTTTTAACATTTAGGCCTAGGGCTCAAACCCACCTTTAATCTTCCAATTTCAGTGAAATAATCATGGATTTCATGATAAACCAACGAATTAAGGTCAAGAAACTTACCCCCGATGATTTCCCGATGATATCCCAGCGTTTCCCCTTCAAAATCCTCTCTTGGAGCTCAACAATGGCGTTTTTGATTTATGGGTCGCGGCTGAAATGTTTCGGGACTTAAGTCACTGCCAGACATTTTTACTCTATGCGATCGCATGATCCCTGTTGCGATCGCATAGAACAAATTTTTGACCCTCGCCAAACTACTCTATGCGATCGCATAGTCCTCAATGCGATCACAATGCTCACCAAAATATACCTATGCGATCGCATACCCTGTTCCGCGATCGCATAGGACAAAAGCTGGACCTGGGAACCCTCTTCTCTATACACTATGCGATCGCATAGGACTGTACGCGATCGCAGAGCACAACTTTTCAGAACTATGCGATCGCATATCCATGCCCGCGATCGCATAGAACAAATACTTGGCCTCTCCAAAACCTTCTATGCGATCGCATTAGCCCATTGCGATCGCATAGAGCATTCGTCTGCAGCACACACCAGCAGTTAACAGCATTTCCAAAATGCATGAAATAGCCCGATTGGACCCCCGGATTCATCCCGAGACCCCCGGGATCCCAACGAAAACCACCAACCTATTCCAAAATATGATACGAACTTATTCTAATCATCAAAACACGTCTAACAACATCAAAAGCCATAATTCACATCGAATTCAAGCCTAAATTTCTTAAAACTTTCCGAATTGCATATTCGATCAAAAACCCGACCAAACGACGTCCGAATGACCTGAAACTTTGCGGACATATCCAAATTCACGTAACGAAGCTACAGAAATTGTCGAAATTGCATTCCGACCCCCGGATCAAAATCTCACCTATCGTTCGGATTCGCCAAAATTTCAACCTTCGGCATTTCAAGCCTAATTGAGCTACGGACCTCCAAAATACATTTCGAACGCGCTCCCAACCCCGAAATTACCTAACGGAGCTAATGGAACCATCGGATTTCCGTGCCGAGATCTTCTTAACACTGTTCTGGCTACGGGCCATTTTCTAGCTTCAAAGCTCTTATTTAGGGACTAAGTGTCCTAAAATGCTCAAATTTTTAGAACCGACTCTCCCGACAAACCACAATAGCAGAAATGAACTTGGGGGAACAGTTAAATTAGGGATTGGGGCGTAATTTTCTAAAACGACCGGTCGGGTCGTTACATCTTCCCACACTTAAAGATTCGTTCGTCCTCGAATGAGCATAGAAAACTTACCTGGAGTAGTGAAAAGATGAGGGTACTGGCTGAGCATATCCTGCTCAGTCTCCCAAGTCGCCTCCTCGACCGGCTGGCCCCGCCTGAACCTTTACCAAAGCGATGTTCTTTGACCTTAGCTTTCTGACCTGCCTGTCTAGAATGGCTACCGGCTCCTCAACATAAGACGGATCCTTGTCTAGCTGAACAGAAGTGAAATCCAACACATGCGACGGGTCACCATGGTATCTCCGGAGCATGGAGACATGAAATACGGGGTGAACTCCGGCTAGACTGGGAGGTAAGGCCAACTCATAAGCAACCTCCCCAACAAGCCTCAAAATCTCAAAAAGGCCAATAAATCTAGGACTCAGCTTCCCTTTCTTCCCAAACCTCATAACGCCCTTCATGGGCGAGACTCGAAGCAGAACCCGCTCGCCAGCCATAAAAGCCACATCGCGAACCTTCTTGTCCGCATAACTCTTCTGTCTAGACTGGGCTGCACGAAGTCTGTCCTGAATCACCTTGACCTTGTCCATTGCATCCTGAACCATATCAGTACCTAGCAGCCTGGCCTCGCCCGGCTCAAACCAACCCACGAGAGACCTGCACCTCCTACCATATAGGGCCTCACACGGTGCCATCTGAATACTAGACTGGTAGCTATTGTTATAAGCAAACTCCGCCGGCGGCAAGAAGTGATCCCATGAACCTCCAAACTCAATCACGCACGCACGGAGCATATCCTCCAAAATCTGAATAGTGCGCTCGGACTGACCATCAGTCTGGGGATGAAACGCTGTGCTCAGCTCCACCCGAGTACCTAACTCCCGCTGTACGGCTCTCCAGAACCGTGAAGTGAACTGAGTGCCTCTATCTGAAATGATGGAAACTGGAATACCATGCAGCCGAACTATCTCCCTAATATAGATCTCCGCCAGTCGTTCCGATGAATAAGCGGTGCTCACCGGTATGAAATGGGCGGACTTGGTCAGCCGATCCACAATAACCCAAATGGAATCAAACTTCCTAACAGTCCGTGGAAGCCCAGATACAAAGTCCATGGTGATGCGCTCCCGTTTCCACTCTGGAATCTCAATCCGCTGCATCAATCCACCCGGACGCTGATGCTCATACTTCACCTGCTGGCGGTTGAGGCATCTAGAAACATAATCAACTATATCCCTTTTCATCCGCCTCCACCAGTAATGCTGTTTCAAGTCCTGATACATCTTCGCGGCTCCCGGATGGATGGAATACCGCGAGCTATGGGCCTCTACTAGAATCAGCTCTCGAAGATCATCTACATTGGGCACACAGATGCGCCCCTGCATCCTCGTAACTCCATCATCTCCGATGGTAACATCTCGAGCATCACCACACCGAACTCTATCCTGGAGGACAAGCAAATGAGGGTCGTCGAACTGACGCTCCCTAATGCGGTCAAATAGAGAAGACCGAGAAACCACACATGCCAGAATCCGGCTGGGCTCCGAAAGATCCAGTCTAACAAACTGCCTGGCCAAAGCCTGAACATCCATCGCCATAGGCCTCTCCGAAGCTGGTAGATATGCCAAACTTCCCAAACTCTCTGCCCGGCGACTCAAGGCATCAGCAACCACGTTAGCCTTGCCGGATGATAGAGAATAGTAATATCATAGTCCTTCAGTAGCTCCAACCATCTCCTCTGAAGCATATTCAGGTCCTTCTGCTTAAGCAAGTGCTGCAAGCTCCGGTGATCAGTGTAGATCTCACAAGGAACCCCGTATAAATAATGACGCCAAATTTTCAAGGCGTGAACAATGGCAGCTAGCTCCAAATCATGAACATGGTAATTCTTCTCATGCACCTTCAGTTGTCTCGACGCGTAGGCAATCACCCTACCGTCCTGCATCAATACCGCACCGAGTCCAACTCGTGAGGCATCACAATATACAGTATAGGACCCCGAACCTGTAGGCAACATCAATATAGGGGCCGAAGTCAAAGCTGTCTTGAGCTTCTGAAAGCTCGCCTCACACTCGTCTGTCCACCGAAAAGGGGCACCCTTTTGGGTCAATCTAGTCATAGGTGCTGCAATCGAAGAGAACCCCTCTACAAAACGACGGTAATAGCCCGCCAAACCAAGGAAACTGCGAATCTCAGTAGCGGAGGAGGGTCTGGGCCAACTCCGCACGGCCTCCACCTTCCTCGGATCTACTCGAATACCATCACTCGACACCACGTGGCCCAAAAATGCCACTGAACTCAACCAGAATTAACATTTAGAGAACTTGGCATAAAGCTGCTTCTCCCTCAGTATCTGAAGCACTATCCTCAAATGCTGCTCGTGCTCTTCCCGGCTCCGGGAATATACTAGAATATCATCGATGAAAACAATCACGAACGAGTCCAGATAAGGCCTGAACACACTGTGCATCAAATGCATAAAGGCTGATGGGGCATTTGTTAGCCCAAAAGACATCACGAGGAACTCATAGTGACCATACCGGGTCCTGAAGGCAGTCTTCGGGATATCTGGCTCCCGAATCTTCAGTTGGTGATACCCAGAGCGCAAATCAATCTTAAAAAACACCTGTGCGCCCTGTAGCTGGTCAAATAAATCATCAATACGAGGCAAAGGGTACCGGTTCTTCACTGTAACCTTGTTCAGCTGACGATAGTCAATACACATACGCATAGAACCGTCTTTTTTCTTCACAAACAATAGAGGAGCACCCCAAGGCGAAACACTGGGTCGAATAAAACCCTTGCCCAATAACTCCTGTAACTGATCCTTCA
The DNA here is from genome assembly GCA_032618575.1 of Nicotiana noctiflora. Taxonomy (NCBI): domain Eukaryota; kingdom Viridiplantae; phylum Streptophyta; class Magnoliopsida; order Solanales; family Solanaceae; genus Nicotiana; species Nicotiana noctiflora. The sequence continues at coordinate 14,900 of JASVEL010012421.1, read as the reverse complement.
ACTCCTTCAACTCAGGAGGAGCCATACGGTACGGTGGAATAGAAATGGGCTGAGTGCCGGCAACAAGTCAATAGCAAAGTCAATATCTTTGTCGGGCGGCATGCCCGGAAGATCAGCTGGAAATACATTAGCAAAGTCACGTACCACATGAACAGAATCAATAGAGGGAGTGTCAATACTGACGTCCCGCACATAGGCTAGATAAGCAGCACACCCCTTCTCAACCATACGCTGAGCTTTGAGAAAAGAAATAACACGGCTAGGGGTGTGATCTAGAGTACCACTCCACTCAATACGTGGAATGCCTGGCATAGCCAGCGTCACGATCTTGGCGTGACAATCAAGAATAGAATAATGGGGCGACAACCAGTCCATGCCCAGAATAATATCAAAATCGACCATCCCGAGCGACAATAGATCCGCTCTGGTCTCAAAATCACAAATGGTAACCAAACACGACCGATATACGCGGTCCACGACCGATATACGCGGTCCACAGCCAAAGAATCACCCACCGGAGTGGAAACATAAATGGGGGCACTCAAAGAATCCCGAGGCACACCCGGATGAGAAGCAAAGTAAGAAGACACATATGAAAAAGTGGAACCGGGGTCGAATAGAACCGATGCCTCCCTGTGACTAACCGGAATAATACCTGTGATAACAGAGTCAGATGCGACAGCCGCGGCGCGATCGGGAATAGCATAGAATATGGCCTGTCCCCCTCTCGAGGGCGGCCTCTTGAACCACGACCCCCGCCCCGGATGGGCGGGGCGGGTGGAGTGGCGGTGCGGGGCGGAATGATAGCCTCGCGGCCACGAGAACCACGCGGATGCTTGTGATGACCGATGAGGGGCTCCTCTCGACTGGGGCACTCCCTAACCGGTGGCGAGTATCCCCGCACTCAAAACAAGCTACGGGAGGACGCGGTGGCTGTGGACTGACCGGCCTCGCCCCCGCTAGTACGACCCACGGAAGGACCGCGCGGGGAGGTGCACGCGGAAGCGGGGAGCATAATAAGGCTCCCGAGGTCGCTGGAAGACACGGAGTACTACCGGTGCCGCGAGCAATGCGCGAGTGAGCCGGTCGACCGAAATAACCCCGCCAAAACGACCGGGTCGATGAAGTGCGGGCACCGGAGAAATGGCCGGACTCACGAGACCTCTTGGCTCTCTCTCTCTCCGCTCTCTGGGGAGCAACTTTCGATCCTCTTGGCAATGCTAGCCGCTCGTCGATAAGATATATCCTGTCTCAAACTCTGCGGCCATGCTTCGGATCGGATAGGCGGAACAAGGCCCTCGATAAATCTCCGCACTCTCTCCCGAGCCGTGGCTACCAAAGCGGGTGCATGCTCGGCTGAGACGGGTGAGACCGATAGCATACTCCGATGCCGACACGGAGCCTCGTCGCAACCGCTCAAACTCGGGCGCCGAGAATCCCTAAGGCTCCTAGGAACAAACTCCCTCAAAAATAGATGTGAAAACTGCGTCCAGGTCGATGAGGCGGACTCCCACGGACTATCCGACTCGTACGTGCGCCACCGATCATAAGGGGCCCCACGAGCGAAAGCGGTGAAGGAAACCCGGCCGGCCTCCGCGATCCCCATATTACGAAGAATACGATGACACCTCGTCTAGAAAACCCAATGCGTCGTCCTGAAGCCAAACCGCTAAACACCGGAGGGTCATATTTCTCTGAACCTCTCCAATCTACGCCGCTCGTCCTCGAGGCGGTCGGTCCTCCTCCGGGCGTGCTGCGGGGCGGCGGGGGCATAACCAAAACATGTCGGAACCTGTCCCGGCCGGCACACGCTGCTGCGGTGTAACGGCTGCGGGAGTGCGGGCCCTCCCCGGCACCGAGATGTAGGCTGCGACAAGAGGAAGCGATCCTGCTCGGGCTAAAGTGGTATACATACTCGTGAGCTGGGCCGGGGTCTCCTATAGTGCTTCGGAGTAGTAGCCGGTGTAGTCGGTGTGCCGGTGCTCGCGCTCCGACCTAGTCTACCGTGGCACCTCGGTGGCAGCGCGCGCGGTGTCGTGGCTGCACCTCGGGCGCGTCCTCGTCCTCTACCTCGGCCCCGGCCTCGACGGCGGCAACGGGGGCGCGGGTACCCTGATCGTCGCGAGTAGATCGTGTCCTCACCATCCGTGAGAGAATAGAAATCAATAATTTAGATTTTTGATGCCAAAAATATCGCATGACAAGGAATCCAAAGAAATGAAGAGTTTTTCTAAACAGTCACATAGCCCCTCGTAGATAAATACAGACGTCTCCGTATCGATCAGCGAGACTCTAAGTAACCGGGCTGTGTCCCGTGACTCCTATGAACCTAGAGCTCTAATACCAACTTGTCACGACCCTAGTTCACCAATCGTGAATATGTCGTGATGGCACCCAGTCCCCACGACTAGGTAAGCCTAACACGTTGCGGAATATATAAGCTATGAACACTTAAATAAGAGAAACAGCGAAAAAATAGGGTAAAACATATGTAATCCGTGCCACTTGGCACATACATCCGTCAACACCATGAATAAAACACTACCAAGATCCGGAATCCCACGGTAACACAGACTAAAAGAGAATATACAACTGTGGCTCTACGTGTAAAGAGTGTCTAACAACGAAATGAAGGAAAAATGCCAACTAGTACTATTAGAATAGAAGGAGAAGCCTCTGGATCCGCGGACGTAGCAGATCATACCTCGAGGTCTCCCAGAAAGCTGCAGAATCACCTAGCAATGAGCCTGTCCTGATGTACCTGGATCTCCACAACAAAAGTGTGCAGAAGAGTAGCGTGAGTACACCACGGCGGTACTCAGTAAGTGCCAAGCCTAACCTCGATGGAGTAGTGACGAGGAAGGTCAGGGCCCTACTGAGAAACAATAATATAATGATAATAACAATAATAAGCAGTTTAAATGATAATAATTTCCGAAATTTAACAACAATAAATGATTACTGCAATCGTCTATAATTAAGCTAACAACAATTAGTCAACTCAATAAAACAAGTCCAGGACTTGTGGGAATCGAACCCACAGTCCCATTGACAGTACCTCTGGGTCTCCGGGAATCGAACCCGCAGCCCATGTCTCAATAAATAATCAATAACTCAGGATCTCCGGGAATCGAACCCGCAGTCCCTACCAATAACTCAGGATCTCGGGAATCGAACCCGTAGTCCCTACCAATAACTCAGGATCTCGGGAATCGAACCCGTAGTCCCTACCAATAACTCAGGATCTCGGGAATCGAACCCGTAGTCCCTACCAATAACTCAGGATCTCGGGAATCAAACCCGTAGTCCCTACCAATAACTCGGGATCTCGGGAATCAAACCCGTAGTCCCTACCAATAACTCAGGATCTCGGGAATCGAACCCGTAGTCCCTACCGATAACTCGGGATCTCGGGAATCGAACCCGTAGTCCCTACCAATGACTCGGGATCTCGGGAATCGAACCCGTAGTCCCTACCAATAACTCAGGATCTCGGGAATCGAACCCGTAGTCCCTTCCAATATCACGCCGGATCTCTAGGAATCGAACCCACAGCCCTGGGTCTCCGGGAATCGAACCCACAGCCTGGGTCTCTGGGAATCGAACCCGCAGTCCACAAGCACAGCCAATAAAGGAATCCACAGAGAGAATAATTATGCTTAACTATAACTTCATCGAAAAATAGTGCCAATAATTATCAAGGAGTTCAAATAAGGCAATTAGGCAACTAAACGGTTAAGTGCTACCTAATCATGCTTTTCTAACCACTACCGGGTAAAAATATCAAATTAACAGCCAAAGACAGGAATATCACTCATCGAACATTTGAAATAAAGTACGTGTTCAACAACCAGCGCATGTACACGCCCGTCACCTCGCGTACAAGGCATTTAAACTATCACGTAATATCCTAGGGGTGAAAATTCCCCCACACGAGGTTAGACAAGCCACTTACCTCGACTCCGGTACAAAACCGCTATGAAACAACTCTCTTGCCGCGAATGTCGGCCTCCACAGGTGTAGAATCCGATAAAAAAATCAATAGAATCACATCAAAATAGGTCAATTGGGCATTACCCAATCAAATTAACTCAAAATACACCAAAACCCACAAGTTGCCAAAACCCGACTTCCGGTACGCTTATCGAAAAATCACGAAAATTATATATTCGGGTTCCTTGTCTCAATACGAGTCCGTGCATATAAAATTTATCGAATTCGGACTCCGTTTGCCCATTCAAATCAAAGATTTTTTAACATTTAGGCCTAGGGCTCAAACCCACCTTTAATCTTCCAATTTCAGTGAAATAATCACGGATTTCATGATAAACCAACGAATTAAGGTCAAGAAACTTACCCCCGATGATTTCCCGATGATATCCCAGCGTTTCCCTTGAAAGTCCTCTCTTGGAGCTCAACAATGGCGTTTTTGATTTATGGGTCGCGGCTGAAATGTTTCTGGACTTAAGTCACTGCCAGACATTTTTACTCTATGCGATCGCATGATCCCTGTTGCGATCGCATAGAACAAATTTTTGACCCTCGCCAAACTACTCTATGCGATCGCATAGTCCTCAATGCGATCGCAATGCTCACCAAAATATGCCTATGCGATCGCATACCCTGCTCCGCGATCGCATAGGACAAAAGCTGGACCTGGGACCCCTCTTCTCTATACACTATGCGATCGCATAGGACTGTACGCGATCGCGAGCACAACTTTCCAGAACTATGCGATCGCATATCCATGCCCGCGATCGCATAGAACAAATACTTGGCCTCTCCAAAACGTTCTATGCGATCGCATTAGCCCATTGCGATCGCATAGAGCATTCGTCTGCAGCACACACCAGCAGTTAACAGCATTTCCAAAATGCATGAAATAGCCCGATTGGACCCCCGGATTCATCCCGAGACCCCGGGATCCCAACGAAAACCACCAACCTATTCCAAAACATGATACGAACTTATTCTAATCATCAAAACACGTCTAACAACATCAAAACCCATAATTCACATCGAATTCAAGCCTAAATTTCTTAAAACTTTCCGAATTGCATATTCGATCAAAAACCCGACCAAACGACGTCCGAATGACCTGAAACTTTGCGGACATATCCAAATTCACGTAACGAAGCTACAGAAATTGTCGGAATTCCATTCCGACCCCCGGATCAAAATCTCACCTATCGTTCGGATTCGCCAAAATTTTAACCTTCGGCATTTCAAGCCTAATTGAGCTACGGACCTCCAAAATACATTTCGAACGCGCTCCCAACCCCGAAATCACCTAACGGAGCTAATGGAACCATCGGATTTCCGTTCCGAGATCGTCTTAACACTGTTCCGGCTACGGGCCATTTTCTAGCTTCAAAGCTCTTATTTAGGGACTAAGTGTCCCAAAATGCTCAAATTTTTAGAACCGACTCTCCCGGCAAACCACAATAGCAGAAATGAACTTGGGGAACAGTTAAATTAGGGATTGGGGCGTAATTTTCTAAAACGACCGGTCGGGTCGTTACAACTATAATCATAAATTTTTGGTTACTTTGCACCAATTATTCGCTAAAATTTAATTTTATTTGAGGTTCTCATCATGTTAAGGAATTGAATCCTCTAATATTGTGAAATTCAAGTTTACTTGTTCACACTAGGTGACCTCCTAATTCATCGTTACGCAAGAGAAAAGAGTAGCAGAATGAAATTGTCCAGGTCTATGAAAAAGGCCACTAACGCTACGCATAGTGCGTATCTCAATGCAGCGCGCCTGTGCAATTTTTCGCCCAATTAATCCTATTTCTGCTTAGAAATGATATTTAAGTCTACATTGTAAACATGATTTTTTAAGGGGATTCGACCTAGGAAAGTTTTTGAGATCTACCATGGCTTGAAGACACAAAATTTTATCAATATTCTTACCAACAATCAGTGCAATATGAAATTTTAAATCATAAAGTAATTTTTGATATTTTTTATGTTCTGAAACTTATTTATGATGACTTTCTCCGTATCTATGGAGTAGTTCTTCCCTTGAATTTTGATGGATATGATATTTTGAGCGTTATTCGTAGATTTAACTCCAGCTTAATTATTTGAATAAGTTTATGAATCTTTGAATTGATTGTGAAATTATTCATCGATTTATTTAATCGAAAGAGTAATATTTTGATGATTATCTTTGCATTATTTAATTTGGTTTAATTTATTGATTCTTCTAAGTAATCGAGAGAGATTTTTGAATTGTTAATAAAATCAAGTTATGATAATATTCGAGAGATATTTTCCTAAATATTAGTCCATTAATATGTTCTTGCATATCTTCACATTACTCATATTAATTCATTTGTAGTATATAGATTTAATCGAGAGATGAATCTTGACCTTAAATTTATGCTAATCATCGAGTGGATTCACGAAGCGAATTCAACTAGAGTTAGATCCCGAGTAGCTACCTTACATATATCCTATCACGGCCCTTATTTCTCATATTGCTTATAATCCGATTTAGTTCAACTCTCACTCTTTGTGATCAGTTTAAGTTAATCATAATTTTAATTTAGTAGTTAATTATAGTTAGTAATTACCTCAATCGAGTATTTATCAACATGTATAGAAGAAAACCATAAGATATTTGAACATTCTTTAAATTCAATTCTTGTGGAGACGATACTTTTACTATACAATCTTCGGCTAGCGAACATTAATTCTGTGTTGTGTTTTGTGCTTATCACCATCATAAATGTGAAACACAAGTTGTAAATGCAAAATGTGTTCCCAAGCTACATAAGTCGCAAATGCCAAAAATATCGCATTTACGATAACCACCCGCAAATGCGATTAAAGTTCGCATTTGCGAACCTACCTAAGTCCACTCTTCAGTCGCAAATGTGACCAAGCCATCGCAAAAGTGAATCCTAGGCGGTGTGTGATCGCGAACATTTCTTTATAAATGCGAAGACTATCATGCCTAGCCCCTCATCGCAAATCCAATCATTTGACTGCAAAAGCAACCTCGCAAATGCGAGCCAAATCTAGAACTGAACACCAGGAAATGCAAAACACCAGTTATCTTCAATCCATCCAAACTTAGTTGTAATGCTTCTGAAATTGACCCGAGCACCTTAGGCTCCAAACAAAACATACACATAAATGTAATAACATCATATAAACTTGCTCGATATTTCAAATCATCAAAATAATATCAAATTACAAGAACCGATCATGAAAACCCATTAAATTCCAAAAGGAAACTCAAGGGTAGCTAGAAATACAACCAAGCATTCGATTCCTATTAAACCAACTTGGAATTACACCAAATTTTGCAGACACGTTTTAGATAGCATCTAAGGCCCAAAACCAAAATTTGAACCCGACAACCATAAAGTCAATATAAGGTCTAACCTAGAAAAATTTCAAACATTCAATTTGCTAACTTTCGGTAAAACAAGCAAATCAACCTAGGGACCTCCGAATTCAATTATGGGCATACGTCCAAGTCCAAAATTATAATACAAACTTACCAGAATCGGCAAAACATCGATATGAGGTCGTTTATCCAATAATAACCATAGTCAACTCAAGTTATTTTTAAAGCCAAAAAGTCATTTTTTAAACTTTTAGCATAAAAACTTTCCGAAAAACAACACGGGGCTACGCATGCAAATAAAAAAATATCAAATGAAGCTAAGAGGTCTCCAAACACGAAAATAAGGGCTAGTACTTAAAATGACTTATCAGGTTGTCACACCTTCACTTCATTCTTTCTCTTTCTGAAGCTTCGATGTAAAGATTCCTTTATCAACGCATTTAACTCCATCTGCTAAAATAGCTTCCATTAAGTCTCTGCATCTGTCCTTACTTTTTATGAAATTTTGTTTATTTTCGAAAAGCAAGATCATAGCTGCTACCGTCCACCATTATAAACTATCAACACTCGCTACCACCTTCCTCAATCATAACTACCACTAACTACTATCCAAAACCATCACCATCAACCAAAACCACCACCAACTGTCAGCTCCAGTCAGCATCCACAAGCATCATCGTTAGCCATCATCATTATCATCATATTATTTTTAAAATAAATTTTATTCATAAATATTAAAATTTTAAGTATTTTATTTGAATTTTTTATTTTGTAAATTTTAAATATATATAAATTTTATACATTTGAATATTGAAAAATAAATAATTTTAATTATATAATATTAAAATATTTTGTACATATTTTAATATTTAAATATGTATTCAAATATAAATATCTAATCTTAATATATATCTTAATATTCAGAGATATACTCGGATTCAAATTTAAAGAGAAAAAAAAAAGGAGGCCTTGAACCAATTTGTACCCTAAAATAAAATTGCGACGCTAGGTGTTAGAAAACGCAGAAAAATAACAGTATTCGGTATCAGAAATACGTAAAATACAGTTGAAAGAGTAAACAAGTTCGACTTTGACTCAGATTTCAATGATTGTGTTCTCCCGTCGGTCAAGGGGGAATAGGTTTCCGTGGACTTTGACCTAATACACATTATTTCTAAAGAAAATGAACTGAGATTCAACCACTGGGCCGGCAACGCCAAATTGCCAATTGAATACGCTAGTTTGAATTAGTCAATAAGCTAATTGGATGAGATTATTCAATTATTTAAAATATTTATATCTTATTTTGTGGTAAAAAAAGAGGAAGAAATATTCCACAACATGCCAATTTTGACTTAAACAATACAAAACCATAAGGTCCCTAACATTATATGAGTGAGATTTACCCCTTTTTAAATATTATTATGCCAACCAAAAATTAATAGTCTCAACAAGAAATTAAATCTATTTTTTTCGTTGTTTTCTCTTAACTTTTTATGGAAGTTTGAGATTCTTGAGAAGTAAGCATTTTTGCTCTTTATTTTACTACTTCCCGTTTATATGTTTTGCACACTCTTTAGAAAGATATTTAATACTAATTTAACTGGTAAAGTATTTATGTAAACTGCACTTTATCTCACAGTTGTGTTTAGGGGTAGTAGAGCGTTTCTTATCGTTTTCTCAGCTAGTCTGATAGTATTTTGTTAAGAAGTGCTGGCGATTTTTATTGTATTTTACATTTTTGTTGTCTTTCACATTTTGGCCTTTTTATTTATTTGTTATCTTGTATGATGCAGATAACTAATTATAAGATAATATATTTATTAATTCAAATAAAGTAATTAATTTTCTCTCACACACACTACAATATTAGAAAGAAACTATTCCACAACTTGAATCAAAAGTTATTTTTTTGCTTTATTTTTATTTTTTTATTTTAAAACTTCGACTTGTAACTACTCCTCATTTTGAAATGGTAATTTTTTTTTTTAAAACACTAACTTACAATTACTCCCCGATTCGAATAGGTAGTTTTTTTCCTTCTTTTTTTCGTTTTTTTATTATTGCTAATTTTATTTTTATTTTGTTCTTTTTATAAATAATTTAAAAATTACAACTTAAATTACTCCCATCCAGTTTGAATGGAAAGTTAGTTTTTTATATGTTTATATTTTTTATTTTTTATTATAACTAATTATACATATATATATATATATATAAAAATAATTAGTAACTAATTATTGTATGTGATTTTTTTAGGCTGTTATTTAACTTAAGGAGAGAGCTTTATTAAGATATAGAAGATATAGAAGATACAATATAGATTAGGAAGGAAAGAGTATTATTACTGTAAACATTGTATCCAAAGTCAAATTCCCCGATTGTTTGACCAATTAGATACAGCGTGCAGCCTATGAGGAGGCAATGATTCTTAGAGAAACGGCATGAAGTGACAAAACACCCTTTAGTGTGTGTATATATATATATATGAGTGTAACTTTTACCCATCTCAATAGGTGGAGTCTGGGTAGGGTAGTCAATGCGCATACCTTACCCCTAATGCAGGTCGAGATATAGTTTCCAATAGACCCTTGGATTAGGAAGGGCAAGAAGAAAAAGAGGAAAGTAAGGAAGGAAGATAGATGGAAGAGAAAAGAAAAGGGAGAGATAAAGGATAAAAACAACAACAATAACTACCCAGTATAGTCCCACAAGGTGGGGTCTAGGGAGGGTAATACGTACACAAGCCTTACCCCTACCCGAAAGGACAGAGATATTGTTTCCAATCGACCCTCGGCTGAGTAAAAGGAAAAGAAAAATAAAAATAAAAAGAAAAGAGCATTAGTAACTCCAGCAGAAATCACATAAATAATTATCTAAACATAAACCATAAATAAAATGACATGCAATAATATCGACCAGTAACTACCATAAGGGGGCACAATACAATACACAGATCATCTGGAGAGATAAAGGATAAGTAATACCAAATAATAGCAACATGGAATACAATACCAGAGGCGGAGAATAAAACCAAATAACGTAATAAAAATCTAAGAATATGAAGAGACATGTATGCTACTAAGACTATCAGTGAACAAACATAAACTACCTACTAACCTTCTGTTTTCATCCTCGACCTCCACACCCTCCTATCAAGGGTCATGTCCTCAGTAAGCTGAAGCAGAGCCATGTCCTGCCTAATCACCTCTCCCTAGTATTTCTTAGGCCTACCTCGACCTCTTCTCGAATTCTCCATGGCCAAGCTCTCACACCCCCTGACAAAAGCATCAATGCTTCTTCTCTTAACATGTCCGAACCATCTGAGCCTCGACTCGCATCTTGTCCTCCACGGAGGCTACTCCCACTCTGTCCGGGATAGCTTCATTCTTAATCCTATCTCACATGGTACACTCACACATCCATCTCAACATCTTCATCTCTGGTACTCTCATCTTCTGCACGTGGGAGTTCTTGACTGACCAATACTCAGCTCCATACAACATAGCCGGTTGAATCACCACTCAATAAAACTTACCCTTAATTCTTAGCGGCACATTCCTATCACACAAAACACCGGAAGCGAGCCTCCACTTCATCCATCCTGCTCCGATGCGATGTGCGATATGTTCGTCAATCTCTTCGTTATCCTGGCTAATAGACTTAAGATACTTAAAACTCGCTCTCATGGGGATAACTTGAGCATCAATCTTAACTTCTAGGTCTGCATCATGGGTCCCGTCACTAAATTTGCACTGCAAGTATTTTATCTTAATTCTACTCAGCTTGAAACTTTTAGATTCTAAGGTCTGTCTCCAAACCTCTTGCTATGCGTCTTGTCAATCAATACTATATCATCGACAAATTACCTGCACCAAGGCACAAGAATGAAACAACTTTTTGATATAATAAAATCATACAGTACTACATTTGTGCATCGGCTTTAGCATGTTTACGCCAAAAATAGAAGAAAAAAAAAGAAGGGAAAAAATAAGGAAACAACAGAGACCCTGTAATCAGTGGCGAAGCTAGAAATATTTTTAAGGGTATTCAAACTTGAAAAAAGTAGAAAAAAAATTCCGATAAAGGGTGTTCAATACAGGTTTTATATATCTAAAATCAATATTTTACTTATATATACACAGTGTAATTTTTATAATATTTCGGCAAAGGGTGGTCAGTTGACCACCTTCTGCTATAGGTAGCTTCGCCCATGCCTGTAATGTCATCTAATGGAGGAATAATGAAGTGAACATTTTTTCATAAAAGGCAACATGCTTAATTACAAGTAGATATAAATTGCAAACATGAATTTGCTACACTCATTATCTTTCTGGACTCCTGATCATTCAGCAGGGGTATACAAATACAAAAAAAAAATGATAAACCGTATCAAATCAATAATTCAGATCAAACTGAGAAAAATATTTTCGGTTATGGTTTGGTTTGATTTGATTTGGTGTAAAAAAAAATCGACTATAATTAGTTTAATTTAGTTTTAACTAAAAAATCAAACCGAACCAAACTAACCGACATTACATTTATACAAGTTTTAATAATATTTACATAAAAAAGTATGTATAATTAAATTTATAAATAATTTTTAAACGTTTTCGTATTCAATGTATTATTTTAAGTTTGGACTTAAAACTTTTGAATGTTCAAATATATTTCATAGCCCATAATAGTTAGTAACTTTAATAATGCCCAAAGTAAAATCAAATTCAATACTAATGCTAACAAAGAAAATAATCAATCAATATTAGGAATAACAATAGTATTGTAGGTTTATTTTTTAGTTTTGTTTAGATATTGAAAATGCATAACATACTTTTAATATCTTTTAGTTATATAATTAATACTTAGTACTTATTATAGTACTTATTTAGCGTGGATTAGTACTCTGAGATTATTTTTATTTTTATTATTATTTATTAATTAGTAATATTTATTTTATGCAATTTGTTGAGTATATATTTTAGTATAATCATGATCATCTCACATTATTTTGTATTATAATATTGGGTAACATCTTATATAGTTTTATCCAACTAGGAAATAAAAATATTAGAGCACAAATTATATATTTTATGCTATGAAGATTTTGCAGGAAAAATCGGAAAAATCCGAGAAAATTGAAAAATTCGAGAAAATCCGAGATTGAAAAATCCGACTTTTGTTGGTTTGATTTGGTTTGATTCGATTTGTAAATTTAAAAATCAGAGACAATTGATTTAGTTTGGTAATTGAAAAATGACGAGACCAATGTGCATAGAATTTTTCTGCTCGTACTCAGTCTAGAAGAGATTGGTTAATCTGGGCTACAGACTTTTAATATTTTAGTACTATTTGAGAGAACCAAATTGATGAAAGGTGAGTTTTAAAACTTGTTAATTAATTAAAGCAAAACAAATAATTTCCGAAAAATTTATAATTTAAAATGAGTTGGGAATCATTGAATTCATTTGATAATATTATTACGATAAAATCTCAATTTCTACATGTATTTCTCTAAAGAATAATTGCTTATTTCTAATGCAATTATATTTGCTCACCAAGAAAAAGTCAATTAATAGCACTCCGTGAGGTTATGCAATTAATTGAGTTAAAACTAGTGACGATCAAACCGAAATAGTTTCTTACTTGAATTGTGCTAAAAGGTAGTAAAAACTTTGTGAGAATATTTTTACTAAAAATCAGTAATCTTGCCTATAACAATTCCTCTGTGAGAACTAAAACTGAGACAAACAAGATTACAGATTTGAAATAAGAGTTTTACAAAAAAATATTCTCATTCTACTATTTTATTCATTGATTATTATATATTAATTCTGCTCCGTGAGAATTGCAAAATTAATATAAGAATAACTTAAATAAAATATATAGAAGTGATAACAATGATTAGTTAGAAATCATTATTTCAACACAGTATAAATTATACAATAAAAATTTCAAGCCAAGAATGTATTAAAAATGAAATAATATTATAAAAAATATATATCAAGCTTCATCAACTATCCCAACAAAAGAGATTACTCCATTATGGAGTATTTAAATCTCACAATAAAAACGAATTCTAGAATATTTTCAATACTCTTAGAAAATCCAAAAACTTACTAAAAGAAAATAAAATAGTTAAAGAAAGAAATTAAAATCAAACTTGAGATAAAAGTAGATATTCTTCTTCCGCTCCTTTCCGATGCCAAATTGCATTCTATTTATAACAAATCTTGCAAGCATTAAATGATTTAGACATGTCCAAGGAATGAATTTGGACGCGTCTGAAGACATGACCTTGGATACGTGGTCTTGGACGCGTTTGAGGATATGAGCTTGGACTTGTGATCTTGGACGCGTTTGAAGACATGATCTTGGATTTGTGATCTTGGACGCGTCTGAAAACATGATATTGGATTTGGAAGACTTGATCCTGGATACGTGATCTTAGACACTTTTAAGGATATGAGATTGGACTAGTGATCTTGGACGTGTCCGAGCTTCAATTATAGGCTTCCATTTCCCATTTGTGTTTGCGGTAGCAGAATTTCATCGACCATTTTTTCTTCTGTTATTAATAATCTTTTTTTTGCAAAAATAGTTAGAAATAGGCAAAATACAAAATATAATTTAAGTATTTTATTTAAAGTAGAATATTAATAATATATAATAGGTAAATATTTTATGTTCATCAAAAAACCCAAACCAGTGTGTATCCTTACGTACACCCCTACTTTAAGTGATACCAAAATTTTTATTTAGGTTCTTTTATCCCATTTTTGATTCATGGAAATGACTTTAGATGCATGGAGAGCAAGGTCATACACAGAACTTTTATTAAGCAGTATCAAAATTTAAAAGTGAACGTATGAATGAATGAATTACTATAATAAAAAGTGGTGTTGATTTTATATTTATACCCATTATTCTAATTTTGTATACTATTGATATATACATATTTAATAAAAGTTCTGACAAAGCAATAACATGTGACACAGTTTGCCGCAAAGTGTATCTATCCGTGACGGAGAGAAACAAGAAAATGCTGCATTCTTGTACAAGTATTACCACATCAAAAGCTGATGCTTTACAAGATCAAATTATGAAAAAATAGCGAGAATGTTTGATTAACAAATAAAACATTATCGGAGATTACGAAAGAGAGAAAGGAAATATGACTCTTTTTTTCACTCTTACGGCTTGTTTGGATGGTTGTTATTCATTGTATTATATCGTATTGTTACTTTAAATACGATATTTATTTTTATTGTTACTTAAATTTTATTGTATCATATCGTTAGATCCGTCATCACATAACAACGAAATGTGTCACTTTATATAACAACCGATTTGGTGTGGTCGTGTTATTACCTTGTCTTTTCTCTTATTATCACCCTTTATTATTATTAAATAATTTTATTTTATCATTTACCCTACCTTTTTATATAGTAATTTTATCCTGTATTATAATTTTTCTTTATAATATTACAAGTTTATTCTTTATATTGCTAGTGTGTGATAGCATAAAACGATGGCA
>JASVEL010012420.1:0-108365 GCA_032618575.1 Nicotiana noctiflora | reverse complement strand
TGAACAGGTTATTTGCAGAGCTTAACTCAGTCACTCCCAATTCAAGTATTTTGTGACAGCCAATATGCTATTCATATTGCACACAATCCAGTATTCCAAGAAAAAACAAAGCACATTGAAGTCGATTGTCATTTTGTGCGAAACAAATTGCAAGAAGGTCTGATTTCACTTCAACATGTGATCACTAATGATCAATTGGCTGACATTCTTACTAAAGCCCTCGCAGGGATCAAGCACTCAGCTGTACTAGGCAAGTTGTCTGTGAAGGCCTCACCTCCAACTTGAGGGGGGAGGGAGGGGTATTAAGTATAGATAATTAATTGTACAGTTTTCCAGTATTGTATTCCATTATTGTATTTTTCATTAGCATTAAGGGCATATTAGTCAATGTATAGTCAAATGTATAAATACTCTCTATTTTACACATTTCAGTAATAATCGAATATTACTATTCACACAACTGATTTCTTCTTTCTCTCTATCTAGAAACCTCCGAGGAAACTCCATGGGAGTTCTTCAGATTTGAGCTCATAAGCTCAATTTCGTCAGTACTCCCTGTTAGGACTTTTTTTGTAACATTTTAAAGAGCAATGTAAAAAGTTTTTTCTTAGAGAAATGTTGAAGGAGCATGGTTGGAGCATCATTTTTTTTAATTTCTTTTTTTTTATAGAATATGTAAGGGTAGAGGAGGAAAAAATGGGAAGGAGATTATAAGGTAGGAAATCGAACCCTAACCTGTTGGGTGTGCGAATAAAGTCCCGAGAGAGTTGAGAAAGGAATTCAATTCCATGTCCATGAAGGAGTTTGGAAACGTATAGTTAAAGTCCTAATCTGTGTAGAATGCAGAAGTTGTATAGTTATAGCAGTAGCGACTCAGCATAGTAGGTGGCCTAAAGCCAAATCTTAACATGAGGCCTTAGACATATTTAATAAAATTTTCATATTTTTCTTTTTGACGTTTATTTTTTTGCCTTTGCTGCTAATTATATGATCAATTTTTATAGAGCAATTTTTATGAGGTTCGGTTAATTTTGCTACTTCCTCGGACATAATCAATATTTTATTCCACTCCAAAAATACAAGTGAAATAATACTAAAGAAAGAAGATACAAATGCCGTAAGAAGATAAAAAAGCAAATGAGAGATGTGTTTAAATCTTGAATATTAGGCCTTCTTTTATAGGATGAAATTCTCCCCCAAAATGAAGTACCTCACCGATGTGGGATGAACTTTTGATATATTTAACAATAATTTATAAACATATAAAAAAGGGTAAATTTTGGGGCCTCCTATTTTTGGGGCCTAAAGCTTTGCCCTTAGTGGCATGGGGAGCCGACACTAAGTTATAGTCTTATAAAGTTAGTAATTGAATATAATTCAATAGATTAGCTATGTGTATAAATCGAGACAAAGTTGGAGAATAGTGATAAAATATAGACAATATGTTGCCTGCAATTTAGCCCTTCTGTAAATTCTTCAAGTCACACGTTGGTACTTGAAAAGATTGGGAATCTACATATAAGGTGTAGAAATTTTTTAATGGTATGAGGTCTTTTAGGGAATATCGTGCGGGCTTGGCCCAAAGCGGATAATATCATACACATATAAGTTGTCGGAATTTCTTAATGGTGTGAAATATTTTGAGGAAAATCGTACGGATCTAGCCGAAAGCGAACAATATCACACCATATTAAAAGTATTTTTAAGATAGTTTAACCCAACAACTAACCAAATGGTAAAAGTTGAGCTACTAAGATTTCACAGTTGATACGTCATTGGATCTTAACTTTACTGATGATTATTTGTAAAGTTAATATTAGAAATTAATTATTATAATATTCTAAGTTCTTCTTTCCTCTGCCTTTTTTTCTTTCTTTCTATTTTTCATAAATAAATGATGAGTAATTTAGCCTTCGCTAATTATTGTCGTTTGTCCAAATTCACTGGTTGTTCTTATTGATATCTAACGTGTTTAATGATTGGGAATGATGAAACCCTAAAATGCCAAAATTAATAGACAGACAAACTAAATAAGAATCATGCTAAAGTAATTTAAAATGAAAAACTAGGTAATTAATGTAATGATACTCTTAGAGTCCACTTATGTAAGAAAGGCAATTTTATGCTACACAAATTATGTCAATTGTCCCAAAACAATCAATTAGTGTTCGTCTACTAGTGACAAATTTAAGCACCTAATCAAGGAATTTAATCAACTTAAGTTTAACTTAGGAAGTTATTGAAATAACTTAATTAGTGTTCATCTTTAACTTAACAGCAGAACAAAATAGTCAAAAGCTCCGGCGTGGTGAATGATTCAATTCAGTGGCGATCAGTTTTCTTAATCCAGTGTATGAATAAAGCAATTATATGGCATTAATTAATCCCAAAAGTAAGCAGCAAAAGCATAATCACATTATTAAGTCTTTTGGTCATGGTAAAGGAGGTGTCTGAGCTCATTATTGCTAATATACAAAAGTTGCATTTTATGATTCCTGCAAAATCTTAGCCTTAATGGATGTAGGAATAATGCTTTCCTCTAATTTATTCATTTTTTAATTACGTTCATAATTGCTCCAGAAGTTAACTGTAGTATCTGTATTAGTCGAAATCTGATCACTCGACCACGGCGATAATGACCCCGTCCCAATTACCTTGCAGTAGCGGCCAACGAACTCGACCTCGTCCGATCCGCCTAGTCATGCAACAAGCGTCGAGGTCGAGACCCCTCCATGAGATGAAATCACCCCCTCGACTCCGCCGAGATAAGATGTGATGAATAAGATATCTTCGACTATAAATATAGGGTAGAAGACTCGAACCGGGGAGGGGGGGTGGGGGCTCTCCATCATTCTCTATCATCCACCAGCACAAGAAAATCTAGAGAGAGACTCCGAAAAGAAAAACATTCATAAGTTATTTTCATGACTCTTTTTTGGTGTTCGATTAGTAGAAGACATTTTTTTTAAGAACATTTCCACGAAATTATTTTAAGGAAAGAAATAACTACTCACACTCATGGACAAGAGATAATTTTCCTATAACTTAACTATTTCCTTCGGTAAAAAATAAGTTATTTTTTGGCTTTTTTCTTATGGTTCAAAATAAGTAATTTTTTTAAATTTCAAGAATAAATTATTTATTTTTTCTTACATTGTCTTTGAATAAATATTGTTGGAATATGTGTTAGGAGTGTTTATGTGAGATAGTAAAGGTTAATACGGTCAATTCTATTGTTAATTAAAGCTAAAAAGTTGATTTCTTAATTTGTGTGAAAACATCCGAAAAATCACTTATTTTGGACTGAGGGAGTAATGTTTAATTCATATCAAAATAATTATTTAGACATTTTATTATCGATCTTAATTAATACTGATAATTTTCATCAAAATACTACCCTATTAGTCAATGTTATTATTAATTTTTAATATATATTTTCTTTTAGAAATATTTTTCAATCACCATAAAAATATTTTTCTTGAAAATGATTATCTTTCAATAGGCGGTGATTTACTTCCCTTTATTTTTTTAAATTTCTTTTTCTTCTAGACCCCTAAGAGGCCCTACTTGTATACATGATGTCAGGCCCTTTGCCCATTAGTAGTGGGTCCTAATTGCACCTGAAATAATTCAATTAATTTGCCTTCAACTTTCACAGTGAAAGGTCTAAAACAGTATTTTAAAAGTCGTTTTTGATGCGAGATTCGGGGCGAGGCGTTTCAATAACGCCCTGAGATGATGGTGAGGAGCGAAAGTCTTAAGAGCCGTACGTCCAATAATTTGGAGCCAACGCCCGGGCATTAAGACATGTTTTGTGGTGAGGCGTAAGCTTAAGAGATTTATTTTAAAAATTAAAATAAAATCTACTGAATAAGGCCTTAATAAAATACTCAATTTCTCAAAAGTAAGCTTGTAATTACTCAAAAGTTCTAAAAAGGAACTGACACATTAAATTAACAATCAAGAACCTTTTCTATTGCTAGAAACCTTAATTTATGGTCTTTCCCAATTATTTATCTTGTCCGCTAGTCTATTATTCTCTCCTAAAACTAACGAACAATCAAGTTTTTTTGCAAAAAAAAACTCCTATCACCTCCATAGCAGCAAGTTCAAAGTTCAAGTTGCTGTTTAGTCATCCTTTTTGTTCCTCCATATAGAAAACTATTATTTCGATCTTAAGTTACTTGTACTTGTTAGTAGTGTATAATAAATTATTTTGACTAATTTTTTATAGTGCATAGCACATCTATATAAATTTTATTTATTTATTTCTTTAATTTTTATGTAATTTTACATATTTAAAAATATTTACTATAATTATATTATTTAATAAAATATTAAAAATTAAATACCAATGGGACTTACGCCTTGCTGAGGCATATGTAAAATGCATCGCCTTATATTCACGCCTTTTAAAATACAAATCTAAAACACTAATTTATAAAATATTAAAAATTAAATACTAATGGGACTTGCACACAAATCGACAAAAACCGTAGCGATTCAATCCAAAAAGCTCTCTGTACAAGCGATTAACTGCTACAGTAATGCGGTAGTGGAGAAATGGCCACAGTGCTGCCGTCCACCGGTGGAAAACCGCCGGACCACTGTCAAAATAAGTGGAATATAATTACGCACCACCTCCATCCAACACTCAGGTGAGACAGATTTTCAAAATAGTGATGGGATCACTGTTCATAAAAATTGCATGAGTGTTTCAAATATTTACCAAGCAATTTCTGGCCCTCCAATCCAAATTCTAAACTGTGGAGAATGTTCCACACCTCAAGGCAATCATTTCCTCCAAGTTTCAGATAATTATAGCGTGGAAATGTCCGGCTCCAATCAATAGAAATTCTCCGGCCAAGTGAAAATGAAGCTCATTTCTGGGCCAATTGGAAATGAAATCCCAATTGGAACCTCTTCTACTATCCATATGGATCCTACAGGAAAAAATTTGGGCCAATTCAGCCCAGGATTCCATCATCTTCCACAAGTCGAAAGCTCATAGTTTTACCAGTTGGCCAGAGATTGTGTTTCAGGGATAATTGGATCCTAAAACCAATGCCAATCCATTTCTATAACTCAGATAAGTGTTCCTAACCAATCAGAACCAATTTTACAAGCTTCAATCTCGTCGAATATTAAAAACATGTGCACTATTCACCAAAAACTGTTCGACCAAATGCCAATGATCAATCTAGCCCAATCCAAATGAGTCTGTTGATGGGAGAACACTCCGTTGTCCTTAGGGAGTTTGACTGCTAAATTTCTCATCATTCCACCCAAGGGAATGAAACTTTTAATTATTTGAAGCCCAAGTTATTTCTCAGTTAGCCGGGCATGTGGTTGGGGAAATCATATGGTCCAAAACCAATTCCCAAATGCTCTTGATATTCACGGGAGAGATTTTCAATTTCCAACTCTAATTTTATATGAGCAAATTTCCTTGAATATCCAAAAAGGCTCTACAGCAGGCTCAGACTTGATGAGTGCTGGACAAATTGATAATGGCCTTCATGTTGTTCAAAGGGCTGTTCAAAATATGGTATCATCCCATCATGTCTATCAGGAGATCGCTATTCAAAAGAATTCTCGAGGGTCACCTCCAATTCATAATGAGCAACCACCTCTTCACCAGCCAGAATGTCACGACCCCAAATCCGGTCGTGATGGCGCCCAGCACATTGCTAAGCCAGCCTGACCAATCGATAACAATAACGGAGCTAGAAGCTCTCTTTAGACCATATAAGCATATTAAATCACGAAGCAATAGCGATACCAATAACGAAAACGGGAAACCAAGTCCCATAATACATCAACTCCCATAGACCAAGGGTCAAGAGTCATGAGCCTCTATTGAACATGAGTGTATAAAGGTTTACAAGATACCAAGTGCGGAAAGAAATATCAATACAGAATCAAAGACAGTAAGAAGGAATATCGGGTCCTGCGGACTCGCCAGCTACCTCGAATATTGTCACGACCCGGATTTTCCCCCAACATCGGGATTGTGATGGCGCCTACTCGTGGTAGCTAGGCAAGCCACTGTATTCATACTATCCTGTTTTTAGTGGTAATAAACAAGGGTAAGGCAGCGCAGATAAGAAATCCGCAATAAAGCACTATGTAAAACTATAATCAGCTACCGTGTCATAGAATCAATATTCACTGTACCTGTACCAACAAATACCAATAAATAGCATAACAGCTAGCAGATGTAGCTAAATGCAATGCAATGCATGATATGACCGCTACGGCGCGTAGCCCGACTCCAATTTTGGGTACCCGTGCTCACTGTGGGGGTTCAGACTCGGAGGGGCTCCTACAGCCCAAGCACATCTCATAGAGATATTCCTGTGACGTGCAGTCCGATCCAACATATATCTCGCTGCGGCGCGCAGCCCGATCCGCTACTAGTCAGCTAATATGCAGATACAGCCTCGCAGGCTCAAAAATAGTTTTTGAAAACTCTTTTATCATTTTTCAGTTGGAACACAGTAATATCAAGTTCCAGAGATTGGAAATTAGCATAATAACAAAATAGCTGCGGACTGGTAGTAACTAACATGTCAATATGATAAGACAATGATAACGATCCTCGCGGGATCCAATAACCGGCTCACGGCCCACATGTATACTCAACCGCCCAAGAAGGGGGTTCCTCGGCTCAAGAGTGGCCATTATCACAATATATAATATGCAACCATCCGAGAAGGAGGTTCGACGGCTCGAGAATAGCCAATAATACAGTATCAACAGGTCGGACTAATATATAGTCTCCGGTTCATGATCGACCCCGCACTCTCAAGAGTGTGCGTGTCTCGCCGCTATACAGCGTCACAAAGTGGTATACCGGGGTTTCGAACCCGCTGGTCATCACCCACATCTATTACTCACCTCAATACGACGCGACGACTATTCCGCAATGCCCTGCCACGAGAATCAAGCTCCGCACGCGTAGAATCTGATCAAATACGGTAGAAATACAACAAATTAGGCCAATGGGACTACACCCAATCAATACAACTCAATTTACATCAAAATTCCCAAAGTTGTCAAAACCCGACTTTCGGTACGCTTATCGAAAAATCACGAAAGTCACATATTCGGAACCCTCATCTCAATACGAGTCTAAGCATATCAATTTTACCAAATTCGGACTCCATTTTCCCATTCAAAACCTTGATTTTCTAAAGTTCAAGCCTAGGGCTAAATCCTCCATAATTTACCCCAAATTCCTCCATTTTCATGATATAATTGCATAATATTATCAATACTAATCATAGTTTAAGTCCATAGTTTATTACCTGATGATTTCCTTGAATTTCTCTTCAAAATCGCCCAAATCGCCTCTAAAGCCGAGACCCAAATGTGTGAAATGTTCTGAAATTTTTCTAACTTCCGATACACTTAACTTACAGCGATTTTCGCTTCCGCGGAAGAATTTCCGCTCCTACGAGTCCGTATCCGCGACCAAAGGGTCGCTCCGCGATTCCAGGCCTAGCCGGCCAATTCCGCTTCGGCGAGAAAAGGACCGCTCATGCGCGTCCGCTTCCGCGATTAAACCTCCGCTTCTCCGAAGACATCCGCTTCTGCGCACCGAGTCCGCTCCTCGCGGACTCGCCCGAGCGGTCGAGTGTCCGCTTCTCCGCGGACCTTCCCATTTTCTTCTCGTCCGCTTCGCGATCACCGGCTCGCACCGGCGATGCCGCTCATGCGGACAAATGTTCCGCTTCTGCGATGCCTAGCGCTCCTGCGCTCCTCGGTCCGCTCCTGCGGACTCGCCTTCGCGCCCACATTTCCGCAGGGGCGAAAATGACAGAACCGAACTCTTCAACCTGCAATTTCCATGATTTTCTTCCGTTTAACCATCCGAAATCACCCCGAGGCCCCCGGACCTCATCCAAACACACCAACACATCTTAATACCTTATTCGAACTTGCTCCAATCCTCAAAACACGTCTAATAACACCAAAACCCATAATTCACATCAAATTCAAGCCTAAATTCCTTAAAACATTCCGAATTACACATTCAATCAAAAACCCGACCAAACGACGTCCGAATGACCTGAAATTTTGCAGGCACATCCAAAATCACCTAACGGAGCTACTGCAACTGTCGGAATTCCATTCCGACCCCCGGATCAAAATCTCACCTACCGTTCGGATTTCGCCAAAATTCAACCTTAGCCAATTCAAGCCTATTTCTACACCGGCCTCCAAATTCAATTCCGATCGCTCCCCTAAGTCACAAATCACCTCCCGGAACTAACCGAATCATCAGAATCCGATTCCGAGCCCTCTAACCAAATAGTCAACTCCGGGTTGACTTTCTTTATTCAAGTTTCCTTCACAAAGGCTATATGCCTCATTTCCAGTCCCAATCACTCCTAACTCACCCGATAGACTCTAACACTGATATAAAACCATAAAACATGTATTTATAACATAACGGGGTGGTAATTCTCGTGACGACGGGCCGGGTCGTCATATTCTCCCCCTCTTAAGCAAACGCTCGTCCTCGAGCGGGTCAAGAAACATACTTGAAGTCTCAAACAAGTGAGGATATCTGCTCCGCATCTCCCGCTCGATCTCCCAAGTGGCCTCCTCCACGGGTCGACCTCTCCACTGAACCTTAACCGATGCAATCTCCTTAGACCTCAATTTTCTCACCTGCCGTCCCAAAATGGCAATAGGCTCCACATCATAGGATAGATCACCATCAAGCTGAATGGTGCTGAAATCCAATACATGAGACGGATCTCCAATGTACTTCCGGAGCATAGACACATGGAATACTGGATGAACGCTGGATAAGCTGGGCGGCAAGGCCAACTCATATGCCACCTCTCCAACTCTCCTAAGTATCTCAAAAGGACCAATGTACCCGGGACTCAACTTTCCTTTCTTCCCAAACCTCATGACACCCTTCATAGGTGAAATCTTCAACAATACTCTGTCACCAACCATGAAAGACAACTCTCGAACTCTACGGTCCGCATAACTCTTCTGACGAGACTGTGCTGTACGAAGCCTCTCCTGGATCAACTTTGCTCTATCCAGAGCATCCTGGACTAACTCAGTCCCTATCAATCTAACCTCACCAGGCTCAAACCATCCCACGGGGGATCTACACCGCCTGCCATACAATGCCTCATACGGGGCCATCTGAATACTCGACTGATAACTGTTGTTGTAGGCAAACTCGGCAAGTGGTAGGAACTCATCCCACGAACCACCAAAATCAATCACACAAGCTCGCAACATATCCTCCAAGATCTGAATAGTGCGCTCAGACTGTCCGTCTGTCTGGGGGTGAAATGCTGTACTCAACTCAACCCGTGTACCCATCTCTCGCTGAAATGCTCTCCAAAACCGAGAAGTGAACCGAGTACCCCTGTCGGATATGATAGACACTGGGACCCCATGCAACCAAACAATCTCTCAAATAAAGATCGCTGCCAACCGCTCCGATGAGTAGGTAGTACTAACTGGAATGAAGTGAGCTGACTTGGTCAGTCTATCCACAATCACCCATACGGAATCAAACTTCCTCGTCGTCCGAGGGAGTCCAGTAACAAAATCCATAGTGATCCTCTCCCATTTCCACTCAGGAATAACAATGCGCTGAAATACACCGCCGGGCCTCTGATGCTCGTACTTAACCTGCTGACAGCTGAGGCACCGTGCTACATGTCTAACAATGTCCATCTTCATCTTTCTCCACCAATAATGTTGTTTCAAATCTTGATACATCTTCGCGGCTCCTGGATGGATAGAATACCACGAGCTATGGGCCTCCTCCAGAATCAACTCACGAAGGCCATCAACATTGGGCACACATATCCGGCCCTGCATCCTCAATACGCCGTCACTATCAATGGTGACATCTCTAGCATCATCATGCTGAACTTTGTCCCTAAGGACAACCAAATGTGGATCATCATACTGGCGCTCACGAATATGATCTATAGAGATGACCGAGATACAACACAAGCCAATAACCTGCTGGGCTCCGAAATATCTAACCTCACTAGCCGATTGGCTAGCACCTGAACATCATAAGCAAATGGCCTCTCCTCAGCTGGAATATATGCCAAGCTCCCCATACTGACCGCCTTCCGGCTCAAAGCATCGGCCACCACATTGGCCTTCCCGGATGATATAATATAGTAATGTCATAATCCTTCAGCAACTCAAGCCATCTCCGCTGTCTCAAATTAAGGTCTTTCTGTTTGAACAAGTGTTGGAGACTACGATGGTCGGTATACACCTCACAAGACACACCATACAAATAGTGCCTCCAAATCTTCAATGCATGAACAATGGCGGCTAGCTCCAAGTCATGAACATGATAGTTCTTCTCATGCGGCTTCAACTCCCGAGAAGCATAAGCAATTACCTTTCCTTCCTGCATCAACACACAACCTATCCCCACTCTCGAGGCATCACAATAAACGGTATACGAACCTGAAGCTGATGGCAATACTAACACTGGAGCTGTGGTCAAAGCTGTCTTGAGCTTCTGAAAGCTCTCCTCGCACTCATCCGACCACACGAATGGTGCACCCTTCCGGGTCAATTTAGTCAATGAAGAAGCAATGGATGAAAATCCCTGAACAAACCGGCGATAATATCCCGCCAAGCCAAGAAAACTCCTGATCTCTGTAGCTGAGGTCGGTCTAGGCCAACTCTGCACCGCCTCTATCTTTTTCTGATCAACCTAAATACCATCACGAGAAACCACATGTCCCAGAAATGCTACGGACTCGAGCCAAAACTCGCACTTGGAGAATTTAGCATATAGCTTCTCCTCCCTCAATCTCTGCAACACAGTACTCAAATGCTGAGCATGCTCCTCCTGGCTACGGGAGTAGACTAGAATGTCATCAATGAACACAATCACAAATGAATCCAAATAAGGCTTGAACACACTGTTCATCAGATGCATAAATGCTGCTGGGGCGTTGGTCAGCCCAAAAGACATCACAAGGAACTCATAGTGACCATATCGGGTCCTGAATGCAGTCTTTATAATATCCGAGTCTCTGATCTTCAGCTGATGATAGCCCGAACGAAGATCAATCTTAGAAAACACCCTCGCACCCTGTAACTGATCAAACAAATCATCTATGCGCGGTAGAGGGTACTTGTTCTTCATCGTCACTTTGTTCAATTGCCTATAATCAATACACATTCGCATGGAACCATCTTTCCTTTTAACAAATAATACCGGCGCACCCCACGGGGACACACTAGGACGGATGAAACCCTTATCCAGAAGTTCTTGAAGCTGCTCTTTTAGTTCTTTCAACTCGGCCGGTGCCATTCGATAAGGAGGAATGGATATGGGCTGAGTGCCCGGCACCAAGTCAATGCCAAAATCAATATCCCTGTCCGGCGGCATGCCCGGCAGGTCTGAAGGGAATACATCCGGGAAATCCCTCACAACAGGTACAGAATCAATGCTAGGAGACTCAGAGCTCCCACATCTCTCACAAAAGCTAAGTACGATAAACACCCTTTTTCAACCATCTTCCGAGCTTTTAGGAACGAAATAACACGGCTAGGGACGAAATCGGTCGAACCCCGCCACTCAATCTGAGAAATACCAGGAATGGCCAACGTAACTGTCTTAGCATGACAGTCCAATATAGCATGGTACGGAGACAACCAGTCCATACCCAATATAACATCAAAGTCCACCATCCCCAACAATAACAAATCGGCCTGGGTCTCCAGACCCCCAATAGATATAACACAGGATCTATAGACATGATCCACAACAATCGTATCACCCACGGGGGTGGATACATGAACAAGTAAATCAAGACTACCACGAGTCGCACCCAAATGATGTGCAAAATAAGAGGACACGTAAGAATATGTGGATCCTGGATCAAATAGAACAGAGGCATCTCCGTGACAGACAGAAATGATACCTGTAATCACTGCATCGGAGGCAACTGCATCGCGCCTGTCAGGAAGTGCATAGAAATGTGCCTGGCCTCCACCAGATCTCTCCTCGCCCCTAGGGCGACCCCGAGAAGGCTGACCTCCACCTCTACTAAACTAGATGGTGCTGAAGAGGAGGGCTGATCCCTCTGCTGAGTCCTGCCCCTACGTAGTCGAGGGCAATGTCTCCTCATGTGGCCAAACTCACCACACTCATAACATGCACCTGGTGCCGGAGAAGTAGGTGCTGCACTCTGGGCTGGGAGGGCACCAAGCGATGACTGACCCTGCCGAAACCCCTGTCGACCACGACCATAAGAACCTCCGCTCTGCTCTGGGGGCGGCCTGAATGAGAAGGTCTAGATGAGCGACCTCGGCTCGGCTGGGAATGCCCTCTAGATGGAGCACCACCGAAACCGCCAGAACCACGAGGCCTTCGGCCTCCCGCTCCTCTCTCTCTCGGCGACGATCCGCCTCGATCGGAGCGTGCCATATCGAGCAACTCGCTCAAACGATGATGACGAACTCGCTCGCTCGGTCATAAGAATACGGACAGAGTAGTCGAGGCCATCAATGAACCTCTCGATCCTCTCCCTATCGGTGGGGATCATCCATGTGGCATGCCTAGCCAACCGAGTGAATCTAAGCTCATACTGGGTCACAGACATGTCGCCCTGAATCAACCACTCGAACCGGCGACGTAGCTCCTCGCGACGAGACCGAGGTACATATTTCTCTAGAAAGAGAGTAGAGAACCGCCGCCATGTGAGAGGTGCTCTGCTCTTGCGTGCCTACGCCTCTCAAACTCCTCCCACCAATCAAATGCCGGACCAGTGAACCGAAATGTAGTAAATGAAACTCCGCCGGACTCAAGAATACCAACCGTACGCAGCATCTTTCGACACTTATCCAAGAAACCCCGGGCATCCTCGCCCTCAACGCCACCGAAATGGGGTGGCTGAAGTCTACCAAATCTCTCGAGACGACGCTGCTCGTCATCGGGCATAACCTGAACCATATGCTCTGGAGCTGGAGCTGGTGCAGCTGGGAGGAATAACCGGTGCAACCACCTGAGCGGGGACCGCCTCTGGCGTCTGAAGTCCCCGAACAACCGGGTCAGGTGTGCGAGCTGCAGGGTCTGCTGACCACCCCCTGACTGAGATGTCGCTACAGTAGCGGTAGCTGAAACTACCCGAGCCAAACCGGAACACACCGATAGTATTTGAGCAAGAGTCTCCCGAAGACCGGGAATAGCAATAGATATGGTCTGGCCCCTGAACTGGGACCGCCGGAGCATCAAGACAAGGATCTGGCCTCAAGTCCTCCCGACTGGCCCAACATGAACTCACGGAGATTATATCTCGCCCCTCGATCGGGGGATTTCAAGCCATAAGTCAATTATTACTGAGCGCTTGATGCGTACACAGACGTGTGGAAGGAATTTAAAAAATTATATCCCAAGCTGAATCAAGTGCGCACGATAAGAATTCCATGAAATGTGAAGTGTTTCCTAAAGGTTCACAGCCTCCCGAGGATAAGTACAGGCGTCCCCGTACCGATCCACAAGACTCTACTAACCGACTCAAGACTCACGAGGCCGAGCCGAGCGAAGGAGCTGGTAGGGATGTTGTCACGACCCCAAATCCGGTCGTGATGGCGCCCAGCACATTGCTAAGCCAGCCTGACCAATCGATAACAATAACGGAGCTAGAAGCTCTCTTTAGCCAATATAAGCATATTAAATCACGAAGCAATAGCGATACCAATAACGAAAACGGGAAACCAAGTCCCATAATACATCAACTCCCATAGACCAAGGGTCAAGAGTCATGAGCCTCTACCGAACATGAGTGTATAAAGGTTTACAAGATACCAAGTGCGGAAAGAAATGTCAATACAAAATCAAAAGACAATAGGAAGGAATATCGGGTCCTGCGGACTCTGCAGCTACCTCGAATATCCACAAATGTCGCCTCGCACAGCTACTGGATCACTGCTGAGAGGTACTTGGATCTGCACACAAGGTGCAGGGAGTAAAATGAGTACTGCCAGACTCAGTGGTAATAAACAAGGGTAAGACAGCGCAGATAAGAAATCCGCAATAAAGCACTATGTAAAACTATAATCACCTACCCTGTCATAGAATCAATATTCACTGTACCTGTACCAACAAATACCAATAAATAGCATAACAACTAGCAGATGTAGCTAAATGCAATGCAATGCATGATATGACCGCTACGGCGCGTAGCTCGACTCCAATTTTGGGTACCCGTGCTCACTGTGGGGGTTCAGACTCCGGAGGGGCTCCTACAGCCCAAGCACATCTCATAGAGATATTCTCGCGGCGTGCAGTCCGATCCAACATATATCCTGCTGCGGCGTGCAGCCCGATCCACTACTAGTCAGCTAATATGCAGATACAGCCTCGCAGGCTCAAAAGTAGTTTTTGAAAACTCTTTTATCATTTTTCAGTTGGAAAACAGTAATATCAAGTTCCAGAGATTGGAATTAGCATAATAACAAAATAGCTGCGGACTAGTAGTAAACTAGCATGTCTATATGATAAGACAATGATAACGATCCTCGCGGGATCCAATAATTGGCTCACGGCCCACAAGTATACTCAACCGCCCAAGAAGGGGGTTCCTCGGCTCAAGAGTGGCCATTATCACAATATATATATATGCAACCATCCGAGAAGGAGGTTCGACGGCTCGAGAATAGCCAATAATACAATATCAACAGGTCGGACTAATATATAGTCTCCAGTTCATGATCGACCCCGCACTCTCGAGAGTGTGCGTGTCTCGCCGCTATACAGCGTCACAAAGTGGTATACCGGGGTTTCGAACCCGCTGGTCATCACCCACATCTATTACTCACCTCAATACGACGCGACGACTACTCCGTAATGCCCTTGCCACGAGAATCAAGCTCCGCACGCGTAGAATCTGATCAAATATAGTAGAAATACAACAAATTAGGCCAATGGGACTACACCCAATCAATACAACTCAATTTACATCAAAATTCCCAAAGTTGTCAAAACCCGACTTTCGGTACGCTTATCGAAAAATCACGAAAGTCACATATTCGGAACCCTCATCTCAATACGAGTCTAAGCATATCAATTTTACCAAATTCGGACTCCATTTGCCCATTCAAAACCTTGATTTTCTAAAGTTCAAGCCTAGGGCTAAATCCTCCATAATTTACCCCAAATTCCTCCATTTTCATGATATAATTGCATAATATTATCAATACTAATCATAGTTTAAGTCCATAGTTGATTACCCGATGATTTCCCTTGAATTTCTCTTCAAAATCGCCCAAATCGCCTCTAAAGCCGAGACCCAAATGTGTGAAATGTTCTGAAATTTTTCTAACTTCGGATACACTTAACTCACAGCGATTTTCGCTTCTGCGGATAAAATTCCGCCCCTGCGGAACCGCTTCTGCGACCAATTGGGTCGCTTCAGCGATTCCAGGCCTAGCCGGCCAATTCCGCTTCTGCGAGAAAAGGACCGCTTATGCGCGTCCGCTTCCACGATTAAACCTCCGCTTCTGCGAAGACATCCGCTTCTGCGCACCAGAGTCCGCTCCTGCGGACTCGCCCAGGCGGTCAAGTGTCCGCTTCCGCGGACCTTCCCATTTTCTTCTCGTCCGCTTCTGCGATCACTGGCTCGCACCAGCGATGCCGCTTCAGCGGAAAAATGTTCCGCTTCTGCGATGCCTAGCGCTCCTGCGCTCCTCAGTCCGCTCCTGCGGACTCGCCTCCGCGCCCACATTTCCGCAGGGGCGAAAATGACAGAACCAGAACACTTCAACCTGCAATTTCCATGATTTTCTTCCGTTTAACCATCCGAAAACACCCCGAGGCCCCCGGACCTCATCCAAACACACCAACACATCTTAATACCTTATTCGAACTTGCTCCAATCCTCAAAACACGTCTAATAACACCAAAACCCATAATTCACATCAAATTCAAGCCTAAATTCCTTAAAACATTCCGAATTACACATTCAATCAAAAACCCGACCAAACGACGTCCGAATGACCTGAAATTTTGCAGGCATATCCAAAATCACCTAACGGAGCTACTGCAACTGTCGGAATTCCATTCCGACCCCCGGATCAAAATATCACCTACCGTTCGGATTTCGCCAAAATTCAACCTTAGCCAATTCAAGCCTATTTCTACACGGGCCTCCAAATTCAATTCCGATCGCTCCCCTAAGTCACAAATCACCTCCCGGAACTAACCGAATCATCAAAATCCGATTTCGAGCCCTCTAACCAAATAGTCAACTCCGGGTTGACTTTCTTTATTCAAGTTTCCTTCACAAAGGCTATATGCCTCATTTCCAATCCCAATCACTCCTAACTCACCCGATAGACTCTAACACTGATATAAAATCATAAAACATGTATTTACAACATAACGGGGTGGTAATTCTCGTGACGACGGGCCGGGTCATCACACAGAACTACTAGAAAATACTGATCAAGGACTTCTCCAACAAGTTAACTCTCTACCATCACAAATCACTACTTCAACCCCTGTTGGCACCAATGTAACTAATAGCATAGGAGTTTTCTCTACAACACTTCATATTGCCAACAGCACTGTCCTAGCCCCTGAGACATTAACTGCGCAACTTGCCAACAGTAATAGAACTTCAATAGCTTAAAACTCTCAGCAACAGTCCAAACCAACCACCACCCCAAAATGACAATGTTCCACTCAAGATATCTTTCAATTTTAATAAACCAAACAACTCCAAAAACACCAAAAGCCTCCAGAAAAAAATAGTGTACCTACAGTCCAAGCCAATAAACAAGTTCCGCCAGCTCCTAACCCCTCATCTCAAATAAATAATAACCCCACTAATAATAAGCAACGTTCTAGTTCACCACCACCCCTTCCTAACATTACTCATTCCTTTGTCAACAAACTCAGAGCAAGACATGAGTTTGAGATCAAACTTATCCCTTTTACCCCTCCAAAAATAACCATCAAACAAGGCCAACATGCAGTTATTTTCAAAAAAGAAGATTTCATAGTGAAGTTCGCAGACATATGCAAATTCACAATTATTGAAAAATTCTCTAGGACGGCGATTCTAATAAGCTCAAATTCTTAAACCCTGAAACCGAAGTTCTGGGTTGCTTATCCCCAGCATAGTCGCCAGAGCTGTCACACCTCCCTTTTTACTACCCCTTTTCCGATCCTTTTAAAAAACGATACGTTGGGTATACTTCAATGTTCAAATACCCGAGAAGGATATAATAACAGAGAGGAAGGAGTTTTTCCAAATAAAGGACAATTGGTTCGGGATTTTATTTAATTTTTCAGAGTCGCCACTTGGGAAAATAATGGTATCCCAAGTCATCGATTAATCCCAAATCCGAGGAAATTGACTCTGTATTACATTCCGCGAAACAGAAAGCTGGATAAGGAATTCTGTTAACCCGGGAGAAGGTGTTAGGCACTCCCGAATTTCGTGGTTTCAGCACGGTCTCTCAACCGTCGTTCTCAATTTTATATGACTTTTTATATAACAACAACAACTACTACCCAGTATGTTCCCACAAAGTGGGGTCTGGGACATACTTTTTATATACTTTTTAGCAATATGTATGTGTTTCCAACCTTAATATTTTTAAGAATTGTGACGTCGCGAAGATGTATTTCGAGTCACACCGCAACCAGTACGCCTGTGACTTTTAATACATTTCGGCTTCGCCGGGATTTAGGATTTGAGTTGCACCAAGTGCACACTCGTATTAGGAAAAGTATATTAAATCGTGCCTAAATAGTGTCTAACGACTTTAAATCTTTTGGGAGAAGTTATGAAATTCGCTATTAACCTTCCCGAATCTATTATATATTTTATTAATTACTTAAAAGAGGGCCCCACTGTTTTTGCTATTATGTGAGGCTCGACCCGTGTATCTTTTAAAGTCCATACTTATTGTGTCACTATATTTTCTGTCAATGTTTTTTTTCCCTTAATCGATTTAACTATATATATTTCCGGAAATGAGTCCAGGCCTTTATTGTCTCTATTATTATCGGGCCTGGACTTTTGGATTAGTAATCAACAGGACGCAGTGGGCATCTGGGTCTTAATAACCGAGATTAGATTAAGGCTTGCCTCCAGAGGCCCAATTGGTAATTAAAAATAGTCCAGGCCTTCGTCGCATATTAGGCCCAAACCAGAGATGAATCAGTAGTAATGAAAATGAAAATGAAAGCTCATGATAAAAGTAGGAACTTAGAATCAAAAGAAAGATGAATTCAAACTATAATTTTTATTTATTAAGAGGTAAATTCTGTACAAGGCTACAATACTTAATCAACAAGACTATTTTTACTTTATTCTCAAGGACTAGTTCATGTCACTGACCTCACTTCTCTATTAACTAATTAACATGAGACTATGTTTTGAATAGAACTAAGCGATTTCATCATTTACACCTAGGATTTAATTACTTAAGCTGAATTGACTCACTCGCAGATACGTAATTACATTTCATAAATGAGTCTGGTTGTGTGATATCATGAAAATCAGTATTAACTAAGCTATAACTTTGTCTTACTGTTGCTGTTAAGAACCTATGTGGATCTAAACGTCCAAATGCCAACTTAAATCGTCTACATAAAATTAACTAAAGTTATTACTGTAAGCTTGTTGTTATCGATTCATGTCAGGATTAATTGGCCTTATTTTATGATTTTAACCTATTAAACTAGGTGATTTAACTACTATAACTATACTACTACTATTTTTTACTACTTATTACATTATTTTTGTTCGAGCTTCTACTTATACATACAATAGTGCCCTAATGAATTACAAATCTAAATTAAACTAAATAGTTAATTAGAAAAACAGAAAATGCAGAAGACAATAGAGATTTTAAACTCAAAAATTCATTTTCATCACATCTTCAAAATTACATAGCTTCGAACAGGGATGTGTACCTGATTCAACAAACAAAACTCAATGAGTCCTAAGGGAGATGAAATAGGCACAACAGCTAGACTCAACAAGCAATGCAACAGTGAAGAATTGAATTCCCAAATGAACAGATGATAACCCAGCAAGAACAATTAGAAAACCCAGCAAAATGAGCAGAAATTCCGAACGACTCCAAAAATGAACTTCAGCTAGAGAAACCAGGCAACTATTTGCTATTTTAGTACAAAATGTTTTCTGAAAATTTGTTTTCCAA
The DNA here is from genome assembly GCA_032618575.1 of Nicotiana noctiflora. NCBI lineage: Eukaryota > Viridiplantae > Streptophyta > Magnoliopsida > Solanales > Solanaceae > Nicotiana > Nicotiana noctiflora. The sequence continues at coordinate 89,159 of JASVEL010012420.1, read as the reverse complement.
AATCCAGCCTAATTAAGTCCTAAACGGGGGTATTTATAAGTGTAGAGAGGTAAAATTTTTGGGGGGAAAATATAGAACATAATTCTATTTCCCTCCCCTCCTATTTTACCAATATTTCACTTTAAACCCCAATTCTGTTACAAGATCCTTTCCAGCATGTGCTGGAAGGTTCTATTTGATTCCATTTTGGGGCTTTTACAAGTGTACCCCTACTTATTAATATTTTTACTGAATTACTTTTTCCTTAAGACCAATATACCCTTAATTCTATGCAGAATTGCAAAAATCATGAGCCCAAATGTCTTATATATCCCTATAGGCTCTATTAAATCTATATTTTTGCCATTTCATGTTCCTTATATGCCCTTAAAGGCATTGGTTAATTACCCGACCTACCTAGGTCATATTTTCAGAGATTCAGCTCTTATTTAACTGATGGCCAACCTTTGTATTAGTATTTAAGAACATGCCACATCAGACATCAGACTTAAGACGTATTTCAACTTTAACCAGTTTTGTTTCAATTCTGTTATTTAAACTAATTTGCAGGACTAACCTGCTTATTATTCTGTATTTAATCTATTTAAGACTTAGCCAGTCAAAAGATTGGACTTAGCTTTGCAATTAAAGCCCATTACTGAACACATGCATGGCTGAGACCTTTGCAAGTCTAACCACTAGTGATCATGGGTTAATTTGGGCTTGGTAAGTCTATCTATTAGACTTGAACCAACTTTTATTACACACCTGGCCTATTTAAGTTTTAGCCAGTGTGTGAGACCTAACAGAGTAGGTCAGTTACAAAACTGACCACTCTTGGTCATTTATTTAACTTATAACCCTTTTTTGTGGTTTTTTCAGTTTTAGCCTATTCTAAAGTACTTAACACATGTTTTCAGTTTTAACCACTTATAAGTTTTAACACTACTGAAGCTATAACCAATCCACCTAAGCATGATAGGTATTAACAGTATTCAACTCAACACAAGGCGGTTGCAAACATAGCCAATTTCATAAATAATTGCACACATAGCCAATAAAATCAGAATCATTCATCAATCAATCAAAACTTAGAGAAAAGGGTTGAATATTGTTGAATTTCAATCAATAGACTTATAACTCAGATTTTACAACACAGTGTCAATTAGTCATGAAACAGGCATATTCAAGACTTCCTTATACTTAATGAACCACTGAAAACCCCAAGTCATACTTAAGATGTTCTCGACTAAACACATACAGGTAAAACTCATAAAGCAATTTCAGAAGAGAGCATGGTTTGCAAAGATCAAAGATAGGCATGAAGAGATGTTAATCAGAGAACAACCAAGCTTAAGCAAAGTAGACATAACAATAACCCTTAAGTAGAGTAGACATGGAGAAATAGAATAAACAGAAAATTCCTTAAAGGCAAAAATCCCTAATCTAAACATATGAGTCATATAAATGAAAGATATGAAATAAAGACAAGAAAAAGCAGAACAAACAAACAAGATTTCTCAAAGACAAACCCTAATCTAAACATGCAGTCTAATATACTAAGAGAAAACATATGAAGATAGATAAGATAAAGAAGAATAGATCTTAAACAGAAAAACAGAGCAAACAAACAAAAAATTTTCAAAGACCAAAACCCTAATCTAAACATGCGGTGGTTCATATGACTAACATGCCAGAAGAAGATAGATAAAAATGAGGAGAAACAAATCTTAAACAGGAAAACAGAGATTTCTAAAAGACGAAACCCTAATCTATTATTCAATTTTCTCATACGACTAGCTTACTAAAAGAAATATGTTAAACACACAGAGATAAACAAAGATAACAAAAAAAGCAGTAAAGAAAGCAAACAAGAAGGAAAAGGGACTTAGCTTGCAGGAACTGTCTCTTGAGCTTTCCCATTTCCCTTTTCCTTTTATTCTTTTCTTTTTTCCAGTTTTATCTTTTCTTTTTCTTTATTTGTTTTTTCTGGTTTTTCTTTTCTCACTCAAGATCTCAGATTTGTAGTTTTTTTGGTTATGGTGAGGTGTTTAGAAGGTAGAAAAGGTAAGAACTTTGGGGGTGTTTTGTTTAAAGTCGCCGGAGTTAGGTTTCCGACGACCTTCTTTTGAATATTCGAGAAGGAAGAGGGATATTCGAGGGAAACCGGGTACGGGAGGTAATAGATATGGTTATGAGGATGCTTTGGTGTTAATTTGGGAGGGGTTTGCATGGTTTTGGTCATCAGCGGTGAACTCCGATGACCGGAGTTTCAAGAAGATGAAAGGCTTTTAGGGTTTCATGGAGTTTTGGTAGGGTTTTGTGATGAAGAAGAAGAGAAGAGAAGAGGAGGAGATAGGATCTTGGCCGGAGACCGCCGTGGAGGTGGACAATCTCCTTGGCCGACCAGCTCAATGGAGAAGATGAAGAAGAAGAGAAGAGAAGAGAGGGGCGACTAGGGTTAGCAAAGAAGGCAAATGGCCGGTCTCTAAGAGACCAGACCTTTATATACTCGGGGATGTTCATGAGCTCTTGGCCGTTAGATCAATTAAGATCAATGGTCAAGATTAGCCATTACAAAACGGCATCGTCTCAGCTAAATGAGAGATATACTATCCTCCGTTAGATCACAAGGCTTGGACGGCTGAGATTCAATCTCAGATTTAATTAACTAATTAATACTTAGCTAATGTCTCACCCGTTGGATTTGCATGGATGAACGGCTGAGATTGTTCTAAATTGGATCAGATGGACCGGCTCTTTTGGGCCAATGTGTTTGGGCCAATATTTCAGACTCTTTGGCCCAAACTTATTATATTTTTGGTATTTTCTTGGTATTTCAATTATTTTTGTGATAATTTTCTTGGTATTTCATTTTTTTTATTTTATGTATTATTTAAATTACTCAATTTCCTACCTTTACTAATTTTCTACTATTTTTTTGGTAATTTTCTACTATTTTTTCCATAATTTCCGCTATTAATGCTCCTTTTTGTTGATTTTCTTTTTAACTAATTAATTCAAAAACACATGTATTTAACCTATATTTTTTATTTGTCTAATTTTAACTTCTAATTATTCAAACACGCAAATGTATCTAGTTTCAATCAAGACATGCAATTGCACTCAAAAATATTACTTATTTTAATTTTGGAATTTTATTGCCTAGTGCAAAAATCACGTGCTCACAACGTGTTATAAAATAAAGATTGTAAAGTAAAAATAAGTATTGAGAGAAACTGATATATTATTCAACTTCAAACTGATGTACACAATGAATTGAAATCTCCTCTATTTATAGAAGAAATGAATCTGTTGTATAAGCTGCTACTGCAAGATGTTGTGTAAGCTGCTACTATGCCGGGCATGGATAATTTTCTACCGAAGGTAATATTTATCTATAACGGAGTACCAAAATGATAATCTTATTGTACTAGATATAGATAATCTTCTGTCGGTGGTAATATTTATCAATAATGAAGTACCGAAAGAATCGGCTTATTGCACCAGATATGGATAATCTTCTACTGGGGGTAATGTTTATCCATAATAGAGTATCGAAAATATAAAACTTATTGTACGTGTATGAATAATCTTTTATCGGGGGTATTTTTATCCATAATCGAGTACCTTTAGGAGGTTTATTTCTAAGAGGGTACTAAATAGGTAAATATATTTACGACTGAGTCTCATATGAATAAGCTTCTTGAGGAAACTTATTTACGATGGAGTACTAAATGAATATTCATATATAATATAATATAATTGTAATACCTGGGACATTTTTATGCACTCTTGAAAATGACTAATAAAATGAAAGAATGTGATGTGAAAGCAGTTGTCGTTATCTCCTTCAATACTAATAAAAGCATTGGTTTATAGTGCTTGGCTAGTTCGTTTTATTCTTATTTTTTGGTTTTCATCCCATATCAATATACATTCGATCTGAGTTCGTAGGCAATTTCATACTTAGAATTTAATATTTTTGGTTAAAGATAAAAAAATACTATTTTTATCACTTCATTACAACTTTTGTTGATGATAGTTTGTTTTCTTGGAACAACATGCAAGTACTAAAAAAGATCTTCTTCTCAACATAATCTAATCAAGAATACAATTAAAAATTAAATTCCTAAAAATTATTTTTTAATCCCGGGAAGAATTCAGTGTCAAGTTTGAGGGCATCTCCAACCTTGCCCCCATCCCCCATAATGGAGACAATTTTGAGGGAAATTGTCCTCCAACCCTCCCCCATTTTTTGCCCCCAAACTGGGGGATGAATAGTGTTCCCTCAAATATGGGGGTGCACTATTCATCTCCATATTACTATTCATCATTGTTTTATTATTGTATCTCTTTATATACACTTAATTATGTTTATGTAATATTTTTATAACATTAATATTATATCTTAAGTTTGGTCTATAATTTTGATAAATTAAATTTCGCGCATATTTTTAGAAAATTAATTTCCGTGCTCAATTTAAAATTAATTTTCGTGCATATTAATATTTTATTTGAATTACTAGTTAATCTATAATAATTTCTTATAAATTATAGTATTTAAAATTTTATGAAATTATTTTAATTATGGAAATTTAAAATTATTAAAAATAAAAGATGTTTGTTTAATTGAAATTAAAAAATGAAATTGAAATAAAAGATAATAATATAATATAGAAGAGAGTGAAGAATATAAAAAAATTGGGAAAAAAAATGGGGGAATGGTTGGAGTAAGTTGTCCCCAAAATTGGGAAATCCCCATTTTGGGGACAAAAAAGGGGTAAAGGTTAGAGATGGCCTGATAATATGTAGGTCTAACCATGTCCCAACAAAAGTTGATTTTATAAACAAACCAACATTTCTAAGCTAGGGATATCAAACCTTAAAATTGCACAATATGCAAAATGATTACAATTATGGTGATGAAATTTGATCATGTTAAAACAAAAACAAAGCTCCTATTTTATTAATAATAGGCGTAAGTTATAGCTTACTTTGATATATTCCCCTAATTAATTAAGTGTGACGACCCAATAGGTTATTTGAGTACTAGAATTTATTTTCATGTTTCAAGATCTTCATTAGCTCCGTATGATGTTTCTTGGTTTGTGTATGTGATCCGTGTCTTTTTTTGAAAACGTTTTACGTAAAATTTTGAAGAGAGCATAGTTTTTGACTTTAAAAATAACTTGTGTTGATCACGATCAATATTTTGTAGAAACGATCCCGAATCGGTATTTTGACTATTTGGTTAGGTCCATATTGTGATTTTGGACTTGGGCATATGCCTAAAATTTAAATTGGATGTCCCTAGGTTGATTTGACTCATTTTGCTGGAAGCTAGTAATTTGAATTTTTGGATTTTTTTTAGGTTTGATCGTAAGTTGACTTCATGGCTAGGGTTCAAATTTTGATATTGAAATTTGATATAGGTTTGCTTTACTATTTTAAACTTGTCTGCAAAATTTGATGCACTTCGCAGTTGGTTTGATATGAATCGGACGCTTAATTGTGATTCTAGTTATTCTTGAGCTTTCCTTTGAAATTTCATTCATTTTGATGTTTGACTTGTAGTTTTAAATATTATTTTGGTGATTTGAATGCACGAGCAAGTTTGTATGATATTATTATACTTGTGTGCATATTTTGTTGGAGCCCGAAGGGCTTGGGTGAGTTCCAACATGTTTCAGATGATATTGCATGGTTTGAAGTCTGTTGGTGCCTTACCAGTTCTAGTGTTCAGTTGCAGATTTCGCATTTCCAAAGCCTGGCTCACAATTGTAAGCCTCACTTTTGCAGACAAGAGTTCGCATTTGTGAGCAAGGCCTGAGATTGGGTAACCTCACATTTGTGAGGGAATAGTTTACATTGGTAAACCGTCCAGCATTGCTTTTTTAATCATTTGGTCGCATTTGCAACGTCAGGAAAAAATAAAATATTTTCGCAATTGCGAAGAATATGTCCACATTTGCGAAGGTAGGATTTTCACATTTTCGATCATTTTTGTCGCATTTGTGACATCTGGACTTCTGATGCATGGTCATATTTGCAACATGTGCTTCGCATTTGTGATGGTCGTAACTGCGAATAAGACATCGCAAATGCGATATCTACAACTGGGTAAAAGAGGAAAAAATTAGTGCTTAGCTCATTTTACACCATTTCTCAACCCTAAATACTTTAGAGGTGATTTTTCAAGATATTTTTCTTTCCAAAATCATTGGTAAGCAACTATAATCCACTTTCTTTCAATTCCCCTTACTTTTCATGAGATGTCTGTCACGCCTCCTTTTTTTCACACACGAGTAAAAACGTAATGTGCCGCTGTTTACTATTACACCCCGGGAAGAGATATAATAATAATCAGGGAAGGAGTTTTTTCATTTAAAGGACAATCGGAACGGGATCAATGTGATGACCCGGCCCGTCGTCACGAGAATTACCACCCCGTTATGTTGTAAATACATGTTTTATGATTTTATATCGGTGTTAGAGTCTATCGGGTGAGTTAGGAGTGAATTGGATTGAAAATGAGGCATATAGCCTTTTTGAAGGAAACTTGAATAAGGAAAGTCAACCCGGAGTTGACTATTTGGTTAGAGGGCTCGGAATCGGATTCTGATGATTCGGTTAGTTCCGGGAGGTGATTTGTGACTTAGGGGAGCGATCGGAATTGAATTTGGAGGCTCGGTGTAGAAATAGGCTTGAATTGGCTAAGGTTGAATTTTGGCGAAATCCGAACGGTAGGTGAGATTTTGATCCGGAGGTCGGAATGGAATTCCGACAGTTTCAGTAGCTCCGTTAGGTGATTTTGGATGTGCCTGCAAAATTTCAGGTCATTCGGACGTTGTTTGGTCGGGTTTTTGATTGAATGCGTAATTCGGAAAGTTTTAAGGAATTTAGGCTTGAATCCGTGTGTAATTGGTGATTTTGATGTTTAGGATGGTGTTTTTATGATTGGAACAAGTTCGTATCGTGTTTTGGAGTATGTTGGTGGTTTTCGTTGGGGTCCGGGGGCCTCGGGTTGATTTCGGGGGTCCAAACGGACCATTTCTTGTATTTTTGAACTGCTGTTGGCTGCTGGTTTTGTTGCAGACGGATGCTCTATGCGATCGCATAGAGTAGATGCGATCGCATAGAAGGATGGATGTGAGCCCCAGAGTTGTTCTATGCGATTGCGTAACAGGAGATGCGATCGCATAGGTATGGAAACTGGCAATCTGCGATCGCAGGGTCACTTGTGCGATCGCATAGAAGAGATTGGAGGGGTGAGAAAAATGTGCTATGCGATCGCATAGCAAGGGGTGCGATCGCATAGGTTTGTCAGACTGTGCATTGCGATCGCATAGCCAGTGTTGCGATCGCAGAGAAGAAAAGATGAGGCCTGGAAGGTTGTGCTATGCGATCGCGGGAGTGCATTGCGATCGCATAGAAAGGGAAATTGGCAGGAAAATATAACTCTATGCGATCGCATAGGGTCATTGCGATCGCATAGAAGGATTGGTCTGGCAGTGAAATTAAAACCAGAACAGAACCAGTCGCGGGTTCATTAACCCAAAACGCCATTTTTGAGTTCTAGAGAGAGAAACTCACGGGAATTGCTGGTAATTCATCGGGGATTCGTTGGAGGTAAGTTTTGTGGCTTAATTACATCATTTTAACATGAAATCATGGGTTAAATTTATGTAAATGGAAGATTAAAGGTGGGTTTGAGCCCTAGGCCTAAATTAAAGAAAAACACTGATTTGAGTGGGTAAATGGAGTCCGATTTTGGTAAATTTGATATGCCTAGACTCGTATTGAGACGAGGGTTCCGAATATGTAACTTTTATAAATTTTCGAGAAACGCACCAAAAGTCGGGTTTTGACAACTTGTGGGTTTTTGATATAATTTGGGTTATTTCGGATGAATTTCGTGAAATTAGCATATATTGATGCATTCTCTATAATTTTGAACAGATTTGGCACCCGAGGAAATTGATTTGCGAGGCAAGCGCAAGGCGGATTGAAGCTTCTACCGGTCCGAGGTGAGTGGTAGTAGTAAACAATGTACTGAGGGTTTGAAACCCCGTACTAGCACTTCACAGTGCTATATTGAGATGAGACACGCGTTCTATGACGGACGTGGTGACATTGTGATTGGGGGTTCGGACTTAGTCCTTCCCGGCTAATAGAATACTCTGTTTTATGACTGTTACTGAGATTATAACTGTACAATAGGTCTAAAAGCCATGTTTGGGGCCTTGTGCCGATCTGTAGAGCATTAGGGAACCTATAGAGCTAGGTGACCTTTATATCGTGTTTGAAATATACTCTCAGCCGTAGCTCTAGCTGTATAGCATAATATGAGCCCGTACTAGATGTGTACATTGAGAGAGATTATCTAGGGTGGAATTCCCTGTTCTAGCTGAGTGGGCCTGAGAGGCCAAGCACATATTGACTGAGATAGGGTCGAGGACCCATTATAAGGTATTATATATATATATACCTATATTGGATCGGACTGCACGCCGCAGTAATATACATGTAATATGCATGTAATATACATGTGGGACGGACTGCACGCCGCAGTATTATTGCGCTTGGGCTGTAGGAGCCCCTTCGGAGTCTGAGTCTGCATACATTCTCAGTGAGCACTGGTGTATATTATGGGATCGGGCTGCACGCCGCAGCAGTATAGAGATATATACATACATATATATATTGGATCGGACTGCACGCCGCAGTAATAATTGTGTGGATCGTGTTGCACGCCGCAGTATTATAGTGCTTGGGCCTAGGGAGCCCCTCCGAAGTCTGTATACACCCCCAGTGAGCGCCGTCGACGTTAAATGGAGCGGGCTGCGTGCCGCAGCGGTATATGTATTGGAGCGGGTTGCACGCCGCAGCATTATACTTAATTATATCCTACTATCTACTTAAATATTTATACAATATAGACAGAGGTATGTGTCTTTATATGTTGAGATGGCCGTACACCGTAGGGGTACGCGTGAGGGTTGGATCAGAGTAAGAATCTTGTAGAGATAAATGTGGTTTGGAGATTAGAGTATTACCATAGTGATGACGTACATATGAGGGTTGCCTTAGAACTGCTAAGTGATAGCACAGGAGTTCTTACCTTCAGTCATTATTTATTATTATTACTCACTGAGTTGAAATATACTCACCCCACTCCCCTGCACTTTCTGTGCAGATCCACAGGTGCCCGAGAGCAGTTGAGACATTGTAGCTGCTGATACTAGTCTACTTTTGCGGAGATTACGAGGTAGCTGCCAGCGTCCGCAAAGCTTGTTTTCTCCTTCTTTATCATCTTGTTGATTTCCTATTTGCCTAGACTTGGTTGTATTAGGATGCTATTCCGTAGAGGCTCAGTCTCGTGACACCACGATATGGTTGGGACCGTATTTTGTATGTCTTACATTTCGTTTATCACCTGATATGATGTTTAAGTTTAACTGGATTAATTGGAATTAATAATTGGCTGGTTTAAGAGATAATATGGTCGGGCTTGCCTAGCATTGTGTTGGGCGCCATCACGACCGGGGTTTGGGTCGTGACAAGTTGGTATCAGAGCCTAGGTTAACAGGTCTCGCGAGTCATGAGCCGGTTGGTAGAGTCTCGTGGATCGGTGCGGGGACGCCTGTACTTATCCTCGGGAGGCTGCAAACCTTTTTAGGAAAAGTTTCAATTCTTGGAATTCTTGTCGTGCGATTACTTTTGACTTGAGCTGAACTTTGACATTCTATTCTCTCGCGGATGGCGAGAACTCGAGCTTCTGGACGTGGAGGACGACCACCACTACCACCTGCTAGAGGCTGAGGACGCGGTCGTGGTCGTGGCGGAGTTAGGGCAGCTAAGGCAGTACCAGCTGACCCACAGCCCCCAGTTGCAGAGGTGCCAACAGCACCAGATCAGGCACTAGCTGTGCCCATTGTCATTCCGGGTCTACAGGAGACCCTGGCTCAGATACTAGCAGTTTGCACTGGCCTGGCACAGGCGGTTTCAGTTACTACTGCGGCAGCTGCATCAGGGACCGGGGGTGGTCATCAGACCCCCACAGCACACACTCCAGAGCCAGCAGTGCAGGGCTTGCAGACACCAGAGGCTCCTCCAGTTCAGCCTGTGGTTCCGGTTCAGCCAGCGGATCAGGTTCAGGGGGACAGGGTCCCAGCTATGACAGACGATGAGCAGCGTTGTCTCGAGAGGTTCACCAGGTTATCTCCTCCAGTGTTCACTGGTGCTCCGGGCGAGGACGCCCAAGGTTTTCTGGATAAGTGCCGTCAGATGCTTCGTACGGCATGTATATTGGAGTCTAGTGGGGTATCTTTCACTACCTTTCAGTTTCAGGGACCAGCCTTCGCTTGGTGGGAGGCTTATGAGCGCCGCAGGCCAGCCGGAGCAGCACCACTATCATGGCCGGAGTTCTCCACTATGTTCTTGGAGAAATGGGTGCCTCGATCTCAGAGAGAGGAGATGCGTAGGCAGTTTGAGGGTCTCCGTCAGGGGGACATGTCAGTGTCAGAGTATGAGATCAGGTTTACAGAGTTGTCCGGATATGCACCGTGGTTGGTTCATTCCAACAGAGAGAGGATTGGGCGCTTCGTGGACGGCCTCATTTATCCCATTCGTATTCTGATGACTCGGGAGAGGGTTTTGAGTCGTACATTTGAGGATGCTGTGGATATTGCTCGCGACATAGAGACAGATTGTCGCAGAGAGCGGGATGAGAGGGAGGCCAAGAGGCCTCGAGGTGCAGCTAGTTCCAGTGGTACTCAGACCAGAGGCCAGAGTCAGCAGAGCCGAAGTCGCTCTTTCAGATCTTCGCAGTCGGGTCGCTTCGATCGTCGCAGATGGTCTTCTAGACAGGGTTACCGGGGTTCGCACCAGAGCCAACCATCTCTCAGTGCCATGCCAGCTCAGAGTTCTTCATAGGCCCCATCTTCTCGGGGTTCATCTCGGCCTAGTTCATCAGCTGGCCACTCCAGCGCCAGGGGTCCTTATCAGTCTCAGTCCCCAGCACCCGGGAGTTGCTACGAGTGCGGAGAGTTTGGGCACCACCGTAGGGAGTGTCCCCGTCTTGTTTCCGGATCTTATCAGCAGAGAGGGCAGCCCTCGTCATCTGGTCCTTCTACTTCAGCACCCGCCCCGCCAGCTAGGGGTGAGGGTCAGACGGCTAGGGGTCGCTCTCGAGGGGGAGGCCGATCAGGCGGACAGGCTAGATGCTATGCTTTTCAGGGTCGATCTGAGGCTGTTGCTTCTGATGCTGTTATTACAGGTATTATTTCAGTCTGCCACAGAGATGCCTCACTATTGTTTGATCCAGGTTCTACTTATTCTTATGTGTCTACATATTTTGCTCCTCATTTGGGCACGACCCGGGGGAGTCTTGAGCTGCCAGTGCATGTATCTACCCCGGTAGGGAATACTATTGTTGTGGACCACATATACCGGTCCTGTTTGGTCACTATTGGAGGTCTAAAGACCCGAGTAGACATGTTGCTTCTCAGCATGATTGATTTTGATGTTATATTGGGCATGGACTGGCTATCTCCATGTCATGCTATTATGGACTGTCATGCTAAGACGGTCACTTTGGCTATGCCGGGCATTCAGAGGATCGAGTGGCGAGGCACGACTGAGTATGTACCTAGCAGGGTAATATCTTTCCTCAAGGCCCGACGAATGGTTGGGAAAGGATGTCTCTCTTATTTAGCATTTGTGCGGGAGGTCGAGGCCCAGACTCCCAGTATTGATTCTGTTCCCATTGTGTGAGACTTTCCTGATGTGTTTCCCTCGGACCTGCCGGGCATGCCGCCGGACAGGGATATTGATTTTGGTATCGATTTGGTGCCAGGCACTCAGCCTATTTCTATTCCTCCGTATCGTATGGCACCAGCTGAGTTGAAGGAATTGAAGGAGCAGCTCCAGGAACTCCTAGATAAGGGGTTTATTCGGCCGAGTGTGTCGCCGTGGGGTGCACCGGTTCTGTTTGTTAAGAAGAAGGACGGATCTATGAGGATGTGTATTGACTATAGGCAGCTAAACAAAGTAACAGTGAAGAATAAGTATCCTCTGCCTCGTATTGATGATTTATTTGATCAGCTCCAGGGAGCTAGGGTGTTCTCGAAGATTGATCTTCGTTCAGGCTACCATCAGCTGAAGATTAGAGAGTCTGACATTATGAAGACTGCATTTCGGACCCGATATGGTCATTATGAGTTCCTTGTGATGTCGTTTGGGCTGACCAACGCCCCAGCAGCATTTATGCATCTGATGAACAGTGTGTTCAGGCCTTATTTGGATTCATTTGTGATTGTGTTCATTGATGACATACTAGTCTACTCTCGTAGCCAGGAGGAGCATGCTCGGCACTTGAGTATTGTGTTGCAGAGATTGAGAGAGGAGAAGCTGTATGCCAAGTTCTCCAAATGTGAGTTCTGGCTTGAGTCCGTGGCATTCTTAGGGCACGTGGTGTCCTGTGATGGTATTCGGGTAGATCCGAGGAAGGTCGAGGCAGTGCAGAGTTGGCCCAGACCGACCTCAGTTACTGAGATCCGTAGCTTTCTGGGATTGGCAGGGTATTATCGCCGATTCGTTCAGGGGTTCTCTTCTATTGCTTCACCCTTGACTAGATTGACTCGGAAGGGTGTTCCTTTCTTATGGTCCGAGGAGTGCGAGGAGAGCTTTCAGAAGCTCAAGACAGCACTGACCACAGCACCAGTCTTGATTCTACCGACAGCTTCAGATTCTTATACTGTATATTGTGATGCCTCGGGAGTTGGCATTGGTTGTGTGTTGATGCAGGAGGGTAGGGTCATTGCTTATGCTTCTCGTCAGTTGAAGCCCCACGAGAAGAACTACCCTGTTCATGATTTGGAGCTAGCAGCCATAGTTCATGCTTTGAAGATTTGGAGGCATTACCTGTATGGTGTCTCCTGTGAGGTGTTCACGGATCATCGCAGCCTTCAGCACTTATTCAGACAGAAGGACCTTAATTTGAGACAGCGGAGGTGGTTGGAATTGCTTAAAGACTATGATATCACTATTTTATATCATCCGGGGAAGGCCAATGTGGTGGCCGATGCCTTGAGTAGGAAGGCGGTTAGCATGGGCAGCTTAGCTTTCATCCCAGTTGGGGAGAGGCCATTTGCTTATGATGTTCAGGCTCCAGCCAATCGGCTAGTGAGATTAGATATTTCGGAGCCGAGTCGGGTGTTGGCTTGTGTTGTTTCTCGATCTTCCTTACATGATCACATCAGGGAGCGACAGTATGATGACCCACATTTACTTGTCCTTAAGGACAGAGTGCATCATAATGATGTTAGAGATGTGACTATCGACAGTGATGGTGTTCTGAGGATGCAGGGCCGTATATGCGTGCCCAAGGTTGATGGTTTGCGGGAGTTGATACTTGAGGAGGCACACAGTTCGCGGTACTCTATTCACCCAGGTGCCGCAAAGATGTACCAAGACTTGAGACAGCACTGCTGGTGGAGGAGAATGAAGATGGATATTGTTAGGCATGTAGCTAAGTGCCTCAATTGCCAGCAGGTCAAGTATGAGGACCAGAGACCGGGCGGTGTTCTTCAGCGTATGGTTATTCTCGAGTGGAAATGGGAGAGGATCACCATGGACTTTGTTACTGGACCCCCTCGGACAGCGAGGAAGTTTGATTATGTATGGGTGATTGTTGATCGGCTGACTAAGTCCGCACATTTCATCCCAGTTAGTACTACTTACTCGTCGGAGCGGTTGGCAGCGATCTTTATTCGGGAGATTGTCAGGTTGCATGGGGTCCCAGTGTCTATTATATCTGACAGAGGCACTCAGTTCACTTCTCAGTTTTGGAGAGCATTTCAGCGAGAGATGGGTACGAGGGTTGAGTTGAGTACAGCATTTCACCCCCAGACAGACGGGCAGTCTGAGCGTACTATTCAGATCCTGGAGGATATGTTGCGAGCATGTGTGATTGACTTTGGTGGTTCATGGGATGAGTTTTTGCCACTTGCTGAGTTTGCCTACAACAACAGCTACCAGTCGAGTATTCAGATGGCCCCGTACGAGGCATTGTATGGCAGACGGTGTAGATCTCCCGTCGGATGGTTTGAGCCTGGTGAGGATAGATTGATAGGGACTGAGTTAGTTCGGGATGCTCTGGATAGAGCAAAGTTGATCCAGGAGAGGCTTCGCACAGCACAGTCTCGCCAGAAGAGTTATGCGGACCGTAGGGTTCGAGAGTTGTCTTTCATGGTTGGTGATAGAGTATTGCTGAAGGTTTCACCCATGAAGGGTGTCATGAGATTCGGGAGGAAAGGGAAGTTGAGTCCCAGGTACATTGGTCCTTTTGAGATACTCAGGAGAGTTGGAGATGTGGCATATGAGTTAGCCTTGCCACCCGGCTTATCCAGCGTTCATCCAGTATTCCATGTGTCTATGCTTCGGAAGTACATTGGAGATCCGTCTCATGTATTAGATTTCAGCACCATTCAGCTTGATGGTGATCTATCCTATGATGTGGAGCCTATTGCCATTTTGGGACGTCGGGTGAGAAAATTGAGGTCTAAGGAGATTGCATCAGTTAAGGTTCAGTGGAGAGGTCGACCCGTGGAGGAGGCCACTTGGGAGATCGAGCGGGAGATGCGGAGCGGATATCCTCACTTGTTTGAGACTTCAGGTATGTTTCTTGACCCGCTCGAGGACGAGCGTTTGCTTAAGAGGGGGAGAATGTGACGACCCAGCCCGTCGTCACGGGAATTACCACCCCGTTATGTTGAAATTTCATGTTTTATGATTTTATATCGGTGTTAGAGTCTATCGGGTGAGTTAGGAGTGAATTGGATTGAAAATGAGGCATATAGCCTTTTTGAAGGAAACTTGAATAAGGAAAGTCAACCCGGAGTTGACTATTTGGTTAGAGGGCTCGGAATCGGATTCTGGATGATTCGGTTAGTTCCGGAAGGTGATTTGTGACTTAGGGGAGCGATCGGAATTGAATTTGGAGGCCCGTGTAGAAATAGGCTTGAATTGGCTAAGGTTGAATTTTGGCGAAATCCGAACGGTAGGTGAGATTTTGATCCGGGGGTCGGAATGGAATTCCGACAGTTGCAGTAGCTCCGTTAGGTGATTTTGGATGTGCCTGCAAAATTTCAGGTCATTCGGACGTCGTTTGGTCGGGTTTTTGATTGAATGCGTAATTCGGAAAGTTTTAAGGAATTTAGGCTTGAATCCGTGTGTAATTGGTGAATTTGATGTTTAGGATGGTGTTTTTATGATTGGAACAAGTTCGTATCGTGTTTTGGAGTATGTTGGTGGTTTTTGTTGGGGTCCCGGGGGCCTCGGGTTGATTTCGGGGGTCCAAACGGACCATTTCTTGTATTTTTGAACTGCTGTTGGCTGCTGGTTTTGTTGCAGACGGATGCTCTATGCGATCGCATAGAGTAGATGCGATCGCATAGAAGGATGGAAGTGAGCCTCAGAGTTGTTCTATGCGATCGCGTAACAGGAGATGCGATCGCATAGGTATGGAAACTGGCAATCTGCGATCGCAGGGTCACTTGTGCGATCGCATAGAAGAGATTGGAGGGGTGAGAAAAATGTGCTATGCAATCGCATAGCAAGGGGTGCGATCGCATAGCAAGGGGTGCGATCGCATAGGTTTGTCAGACTGTGCATTGCGATCGCATAGAAGAAAAGATGAGGCCTGGAAGGTTGTGCTATGCGATCGCGGGAGTGCATTGCGATCGCATAGAAAGGGAAATTGGCAGGAAAATATAACTCTATGTGATCGCATAGGGTCATTGCGATCGCATAGAAGGATTGGTCTGGCAGTGAAATTAAAACCAGAACAGAACCAGTCGCGGGTTCATTAACCCAAAACGCCATTTTTGAGTTCTAGAGAGAGAAACTCACGGGAATTGCTGGTAATTCATCGGGGATTCGTTGGAGGTAAGTTTTGTGGCTTAATTACATCATTTTAACATGAAATCATGGGTTAAATTTATGTAAATGGAAGATTAAAGGTGGGTTTGAGCCCTAGGCCTAAATTAAAGAAAAACACTGATTTGAGTGGGCAAATGGAGTCCGATTTTGGTAAATTTGTTATGCCTAGACTCGTATTGAGACGAGGGTTCCGAATATGTAACTTTTATAATTTTTCGAGAAACGCACCAAAAGTCGGGTTTTGACAATTTGTGGGTTTCTGATATAATTTGGGTTATTTCGGATGAATTTCGTGAAATTAGCATATATTGATGCATTCTCTATAATTTTGAACAGATTTGGCACCCGAGGAAATTGATTTGCGAGGCAAGCGCAAGGCGGATTGAAGCTTCTCGGTTCGAGGTGAGTGGTAGTAGTAAACAATGTACTGAGGGTTTGAAACCCCGTACTAGCACTTCACATTGCTATATTGAGATGAGACACGCGTTCTATGACGGACGTGGTGACATTGTGATTGGGGGTTCGGACTTAGTCCTTCCCGGCTAATAGAATACTTTGTTGTATGACTGTTAATGAGATTATAACTGTACAATTGGGCTAATAGCCATGTTTGGGGCCTTGTGCCGATCTGTAGAGCATTAGGGAACCTATAAAGCTAGGTGACCCTTATATCGTGTTGGAAATATACACTCAGCCGTAGCTCCAGCTGTATAGCATAATATGAGCCCGTACTAGATGTGTACATTGAGAGAGATTATCTAGGGTGGAATTCCCTGTTCTAGCTGAGTGGGCCTGAGAGGCCAAGCACATATTGACTGAGATAGGGTCGAGGACCCATTATGAGGTATTATATATATATACCTATATTGGATCGGACTGCACGCTGCAGTAATATACATGTAATATGCATGTAATATACATGTGGGACGGACTGCACGCCGCAGTATTATTGCGCTTGGGCTGTAGGAGCCCCTTCGGAGTCTGAGTCTGCATACATTCTCAGTGAGCACCGGTGTATATTATGGGATCGGGCTGCACGCCGCAGCAGTATAGAGATATATACATATATATATTGGATCGGACTGCACGCCGCAGTAATATTTGTGTGGATCGTGCCGCACGCCGCAATATTATAGTGCTTGGGCCTAGGGAGCCCCTCCGAAGTCTGTATACACCCCCAGTGAGCGCCGTCGACGTAAAATGGAGCGGGCTGCGCGCCGCAGCGGTATATGTATTGGAGCGGGCTGCACGCCGCAGCATTATACTTAATTATATCCTACTATCTACTTAAATATTTATACATTATAGACAGAGGTATGTGTCTTTATATGTTGAGATGGCCGTACACCGTAGGGGTACGCGTGAGGGTTGGATCAGAGTAAGAATCTTGTAGAGATAAATGTGGTTTGGAGATTAGAGTATTACCATAGTGATGACGTACATATGAGGGTTGCCTTAGAACTGCTAAGTGATAGCACATGAGTTCTTACCTTCAGTTATTATTTATTATTATTACTCACTGAGTTGAAATATACTCACCCCACTCCCCTGCACTTTCTGTGCAGATCCACAGGTGCCCGAGAGCAGTTGAGACATTGTAGATGCTGATCCTTATCTACTTTTGCGGAGATTACGAGGTAGCTGCCAGCGTTCGCAGAGCTTGTTTTCTCCTTCTTTATCATCTTGTTGATTTCCTATTTGCCTAGACTTGGTTGTATTAGGATGCTATTATGTAGAGGCTCAGTCTCGTGACACCACGATATGGTTGGGACCGTATTTTGTATGTTTTACATTTCGTTTATCACCTGATATGATCATTTACTGTTTAAGTTTAATTTATTTAATAATTGGCTGGTTTAAGGGATAATATGGTCGGGCTTGCCTAGCATTGTGTTGGGCGCCATCACGACCGGGGTTTGGGTCGTGACAAGTTGGTATCAGAGCCTAGGTTAATAGGTGTCCCAAGTCACCGGTTTAATCCCGAACCGAGGAAATTTATGACTCTGTAATACAGTCTGCAAAACTAGAAACCTGGATAAGGAATTCTGTTAACCCGGAAGAAGGTGTTAGGCACTCCCGGATTCCGTGGTTTTAGCACGGTCGCTCAACTGTAATTTTTGCTTTTATCTGATTTCTTTATGTATTTTAATTAGGTGCTTTTAATGCTCCATTTTTTAATTTTAGAAGAATTGCGATGTCACGAAAACACATTTCAAGTGACACCGCAACCAGTACGCCTGGGACTTTAATGCGTTTCAGTTTCGACGAGAGATAGACTTGGGTCACATAAATGCGCACCCGTATTTAGGAAAGTAATTTATTTATAGTCGTGCCAAAAGATTCTACGTCTTTGTTAACTTTGGTAGGGCCATGAAAATTAGCTAAATGGCACGCCTCGAGTTCTAAGGATTAGACCAAAATTAATTAAGCAAGGGCCATGCAATTGAGGTTTATTTACAAGAGCCGTTTTTGTTCATATGTGTTTTTTCAGAATCATAAGATAAGGAAGCTAGCTAACTTCAAAGTATCCACAAGCAAGTCAATCCAAAAAATACGGAAGAGAACACTGGTGTTGCGAAGGATGTCACATAACTTATTGGAAATGTCCTATGGTATATCTTAACAAAATGGTGGAAGTTTAGTGTTGCCCAAATCTAACCCTTTCTGGCTCACATTGGAAAGGCCCAGAATCAAAGTTTGTGGAACTCAAATAGACAAGGCTCCATGTACATGGGGCCTTACATGCTTGCTCGGCCCAATGATTAAGCTAAATAATGATGAAGAGCTAAAGAAGATATTGATTCTGTCCAGAAACAGGCTCATCGAGCAGGTGAAGAATAACAGTAGAACAATACAAATTCGAACACGATTTTCATGCTTGAGATCAATTAATTCGACAATGGACAATCAAAGCATCACAGGAAACCAATTCTGCCATTACGATAAAAAAAAACATAGACTATTGCGCATCGAGCAAGAGAATCAGAACCTTTTAAAGTAAGGAGATCTACAGATGCAAGTATCAGGTCTTTAGCCTTAACTAACAATTACAAAACATGATTAGCTGGTGCCAGAACAGAGCAGAATGGGCAAGATTGGCATTCAAATAGACACAGAAATCTCAATACAACCTCAAATATTCAAACCAAGTCAACATCAAATTAGCTACTGAACTCCAATTCTTATCCCGACGAATCAACATCAAAAGTAACTAGAGAATCGACATCAAAATTAAAGAGAGCATAACAAGTGAACCTGAAATTGAACTTTTTTTGGTAATAGAATCGAAGGCGATTACAACGTCTCAAATCCAAATTTCCAACAGGAATCCAATGGCAACTCAAAATTCGAAGAACAACAAAGCAGTAGCAGACTCGGTCAATCTAAAACTTCCCAAAGCTTCAATTGAATTCCATTTTTAAACCAAAATCCAGACTATAGCAGAGAATAGCAGAACAACGACCAAATAACAGTCAATATAACAAAATCTGGAGCTCAACAACTTGACGATGTCTAGGTTCTTTTCCAGAACTATGCAAAAAATGGATTCCTCAATTGATAAGTTTTTTCTTGTTTAGCCTAGTTTAATATTTGTACACATAGTACCAAAGAAATAAAGATGAAGCCATAGTAACTCATAAAGTAGAGATGTCCTAGTTTTTAACAGAAGAAAAATAAAAAATTATTACTTAAAGAAATGCTTAAATTATCACATACTAAAAACAAGCTTCATCAAACTTGACCAGTGACATGTTAATCAATAGATTTCAAGCACATTAGTCACAAACGCAGAACTCGTTTCCTTTCATGAAAAACAAATTTAAACCAAATACAAGAGAGGTTCACCTGAGTGTAAGGTGCTTCAATCAATTCTAATATTCCAGAGATGAGACGTTTGTGTACAAAACAAACACTCAAAAGATAGCTATGAATTCAGCAACGAAATCGGAATCTGGAACCCAGATAAAAAAAATTAACCTTTGCTTGGACAACAGAAATTCGAATCGGTACCAGAATTCCAAATCGAACACAAACTCGAACCCAAATCTCAGTCAAATTCCATTTTTGCGGCCAGTAATTGAAATTAAAAAGAAGATGAAATATATATCCGTTCTTCTGCTGTATGTGCGTGTGTGTTCATAGGCTGAAATCCCTGAGGAAGAAAGGGAAATCTGGTGGGTAAGGGGGTCATTTTGGGTGGAGCCTCTCTGTGTGTGCTCTCCTTAGAATGGAGAAGAAAGAGAGGGGATATAGATGGAATCCAAGAATGTAGAAGGGAGCACGGTATTTTCGTGTCCCTAGCTCAAGGAATGGATTCAGACCGGGTCAGGGGGATTTGGGCTTGGCTTGAGTGTGGGTTGGGGTCTGACTTTGATTTGGGCCAGGTGAATTTCAAATAAGAAGCCCAATTTCGGGCACTACTTTATTTGTTATATGTTTTCTTCTTATTTCTTTTGCTTTTGTACTCATTTTTAATTTGATTTTTGATTTTTTCTTTACATTGTTTTAAAATGAATTAATACCTACTAAATGCAAAACTAATTTTCTAAATGCAAAAATGCATATTTATATATATATATATATATATATATATATATATATATATATATATATATATATATATATATATATATATATATATTATATGATTTAACATGAATTAACAGACAAATTGTAAAATAAGGAAAAATTATTTATTTTGAATTTTTATGGGAATAACTCATATATAGGGTAAAAATCACGTGCTCACAATATCAACACCAAATCTAGGATTTCCGTGGTAGAAATTAAGGATTTAGGTAAAAAAGATAAAGATTTTACAAATTTGAGATTTAGACCTCAAATTGAGGTTGGATTTCGAAACATATCACATAACTAGGTTTGGGGTGATTGGGTAATCGTATTTTGGTCCAAACATCAAGTTTTTACCAAGCGAGCCTGGGGTTGAGCTTTGTTGACTTTTTAAAAATGATCAAAATTGAACTTTTTTCATTAATGGGTAGTTTCTTAAGCTTATTTTGAATCGTTTGATCGATAGTTTGCTAGATTTGATTGGTTTGGAGGCTTATTTAAAAGGCAAAGTTGTGGTTGATAGATTTCTTGATTCGCGAAGTGACATAAGTGTTGTGTCTAATCTTGACTCGAGGGAATCAGGATTTGTTGAATTATTATTACATGAATTATGTGAAAAACATCGTATTTGCAAGATAATGAGTGTATATACGCCATCATGATACTTACCATGCAGAATTAAGATATTTATTTTCATTTTTTTATTTATTCCATGATATCTTTTTGTTATATGTTTTAATTGTTACATGTTTTTACTTGACTTCCATGCTATATTTGTTACTTGTCATTTAACTGCTACTTTAACTTATTTTATTCATTTTTCATATGATTTCTACTTATTTGGTACCTATTTCTACTTGCTTTAACTGGATATTTAAATTGTCACACGCTTTACCTATTTTTACTATTCTAATTTTAATTGATGCACTTTAAAATGTTGTTTCTAGGATTAATCTGTGATTGCTACTGTCTTGTACGTTCACCTTCTTGATGTTGATTTTGTAAATATTGTTGTTGAACTATTATGTGGATAATTTGAAAATCGTTAGGGAAGCAGGTTACACATCGCAACAGAATTGAATGGTATTGAAATAAAAGAAGGAATAAGGATGGATTACAATATGATCCGATGATGATATGGTGGGATAGGGTTGTGCGTCGCAACAGATTTGATATGTTTTAATTGTTTGTGATGGATTGAGTTATCCTTAGTATTGTAAAATGAGACTTGAGACTTCGTTATTCTGGACTCTCTGGTAGTTGACCTTTGGGTCCATTATATGAGTTATTACTTTATTTTTATCCCTATTTTTCTGTTGTTATTATCTCATACAGGTTATTTGTGAGTGACTTGTCATAACCTCGTCACTACTTTGTTGAGGTTAAGCTCGATACTTACGGGGTCCACGAGATCGATTGTACTAATTAACAGACAAATTGTAAAATAAGGAAAAATTATTTATTTTGGATTTTTATGGGAATAACTTATATATAGGGTAAAAATCACGTGCTCATAGCTGCCCCTCTTTACCCGGGAACACGAAGAGTTTCTGTGCAAAGATAAGTGAGAAACTATGAACGATTTTTACCCGTTCGAGTATTCCGTTGTGAAGCATTTTGAAAAGCTTTGACCGCACCCTGCTTCAGAGGTTGCCTACATATCCTGGGCTAAACAGGAATCAGGTCGGTGTAGTTCGGGAGTGATGGAGTATCGAGGTTGAGAGTCCAGGTTCCGTCCGAGGCTCCGATCCGCTGTCCCGTTATTACATCAAAATTGAGAAAGACTAACTAAACCTATGAGCTACGAGTTACAAAATTCCTATCTATGAGTCTTCTGAAGCTTGATTTTGAGTTGGTTGGTGCTTCATGCGGACCCTGATCTGAATCTTGATGCTTGTTTGCCGTAGGTGTTGGTTCAATCTTCTTCAGCTTTTGGATCAAGTCCGGACATATAGTGCCCATGATTTCAGGTGGGCTCCTAGTTTGCTGATGCTTGAAAATTATTCTTCCAACGACATACTTGTTGTTGACTTAGACTTGTATCTTCTCTTCTATCAGCATTTTTGTTATTGCCCTGAACTTGTATTTCTCTTTTAACGGCATTCTTGTTATTGCCTTGACTTGTATTTCTCTTCCAACTACATTATTGTT
The DNA here is from genome assembly GCA_032618575.1 of Nicotiana noctiflora. Lineage (NCBI taxonomy): Eukaryota > Viridiplantae > Streptophyta > Magnoliopsida > Solanales > Solanaceae > Nicotiana > Nicotiana noctiflora. Next base: position 66,512 of record JASVEL010012420.1, on the reverse strand, counting down.
ATTGCCTTGAACTTGTATATTCTCTTTCACCGGCATTCTTGTTATTGCCTTGACTTGTATATTCTCTTCACCGGCATTCTTGTTCTTGCCTTGACTTGTTCAAACATTCTTCAATATGAAGTATTCGTCCATTCTCCAGGTGGACCCCTGCTTGTGACAAAATAAACAACCAAAGAAAAAAATTTTCTGCCCCGATATGGTGACTGGCACATCATGTTATTGAATGTCAGAATTTTATTTTTTCTTGTTTTTCTTTTTAAATGCAGACATGTATGAAATGAAATGAAGAAAAATATTCCCTTGTTAGATAGGTGGGTGTCTGGACAGAAATTAACCGTGCATGAAATGCAGTGCAGAAAAGTATTCCCTTATTAGATAGGTGGGCGCCTGGACAGAAATTAAATGTCCATGAAATGAAGTGCAGAAAAGTATCCCTTTGTTAGATAGGTGGGCGCCTGGACAGAAATAAACGTGCATGAAATGCAGTGCAGAAAAGTATTCCCTTGTTAGATAGGTGGGCGCCTGGACAGAAATTAAACGTGCATGAAATACAGTGCAGAAAAGTATTCCCTTGTTAGATAGGTGGGCGCCAGGACAGAAATTAAAAATGCATGAAATGCAGTGCAGAAAAGTATTCCCTTGTTAGATAGGTGGCCGCCTGGACAGAAATTAAAAATGCATGAAATGCAGTGCAAAAAAGTATTCCCTTGTTAGATAGGTGGGCGCTTGGACAGAAATTAAAAATGCATGAAATTAAAAACTTTAGTGTTACCTTGTGACTGAAGGTTATCTTAGGTGAAAAATTCATCAGAATAAGACATTTAATCTTAGGAGAAAGTTTTAACAGACTAAGATTTTGATTCTCACTAGACTATGTCCATTTCAATGTAATCTCAGGAGGATTATTCATCGGACAGAGTTTATGACTCCAGGAGATAACTCTTCGGACTAGGTCTATTCATTTGTATGGTCTCAGGAGGAATATCCATCGGACTGAGTTTATGACTCCAGGAGATAACTCTTCGGACTGGGTTTATTCATACTTTCCTTTCTTTTCCAGCTTTTTCCCTTTTCTTTTCAAATTATGCCTTCATTTTTTTTACATTATCCCTTTATCTTAGGTGAAAAATTCCTCAGACTAAGATCTCCATCTTAGGAGAAAGTTTCAACAGACTAAGATTCTTTCCTTTCATCTTAGGTGAAAAATTCATCAGACCAAGACTTCTATCTTGGGAGAAAGATTCAACAGACTAAGATTTTATCCATTCATCTTAGGTGAAAAATTCATCAGACTAAGACATTTATCTTAGAAGAAAGTTTCAACAGACTAAGATTGTATCATTCTCCGATACTTGCTTCATTTACCTTTCAACTTTAATTGTTCATCTTCAAAAATAATTGTATTCACCTTCATGCTCTTCGGATGACTATCCGATGACAGAAAATTTTTTCTGCCCCAGTTTGACAATATCTTTTGCTCCTGTTTCAAAGCAAAGAAAACTCTGTCAGTTAAAAATGCGGTGGTTGGTTGTGGCCTTGAACTTTCCACTTGAATGCTTGGCCTGTTCACCGACTATCCATTTTTACTTCTTCTTTGTTCAAACTCGCCTTCCTTATGGCATGTATGTTGTTCCTTTCTTGACGGATCCCACAATTCCGATCTCGGTTCCTTTGATGACTTCATTTGACAACCTTGGGTGTTTCTTGTCTGACTCTTCCCTTTAATTGTTCATCTTCAAAAATAATTGTATTCACCTTCATGCTCTTCGGATGACTATCCGATGACAGAAAATTTTTCTGCCCCAGTTTGACAATATCTTTTGCTCCTGTTTCAAAGCAAATAAAACTCTGTCAGTTTAAAATGCGGTGGTTGGTTGTGGCCTTGAACTTTCCACTTAAATGCTTGGCCTGTTCACCGACTATCCATTTTTACTTCTTCTTTGTTCAAACTCGCCTTCCTTATGGCATGTATGTTGTTCCTTTCTTGACGGATCCCACAATTCCGATCTTGATTCCTTTGATGACTTCATTTGACAACCTTGGGTGTTTCTTGACTGACTCTTTCCTTTGTCAGAATATATACATTTCTCTGTTCAAACCCCATGTTTCCATTTATTATATTGTTCCTGAATTGTCTCTTTGCCGACCTTTGTGTTTCGCATGAACCCCACACATTTTTAATTGTTGCCCGCTTCATTGCACATGTTGCTCTTTTGGCTTAAAGCATTGGCCTTGTCTTTTCCTGACTTACGACAATTGTCGTGTTGGCCAAATTCTATCTTGTGCAATTGGAAAGCTTGGTGGCAAATTTTGAAATCATTTCTTTATTTGTTATGACCTGACCGACTCAATAAGAGGGAGGGTAAAACAAGGTATGAAGAATAAAAAGAAAGGAAAACATAATTCCTAACAAGAAACCTACAGAAGAATGACCTATCAGATTTGAATACCGACTCTAGCGACCTTAACATGCACTTCAGCCTTCTTTGTATAGCAAATCTGATGTTCAACTCTTGTTGCAAGTTCTGCCGTGAAACCGGTCTTCAACACTTCATTTCTTTGATCTGATCCTTAGTCGACTTGTAGTGCCCATAGGGTTTTCACCATTAAGCCTCTCTCATTTGCTCTTTCTTTCAACTCACTGTCGCCTTATGGTGCCCGTGAGGGTTTTCACCGATAAGACTCTCTCATTTTGATTTCTCTCATCTTGGAGTCTCGTGGTGGTTCTCATCATCTTGAATTCTTTATTCTCCTTTGTTCGTATTGGAGTGTTGCCCTTATGTGATTCACCTTTATTCGTTTGACTCGGCATTTCTTGAAAATTGATCAGAAGATCTTCCTTTGGACCGTAATGTAGGCTTTTGGATGGGATATAGAAAAAAAAGGATATAAAGGCTCAAAAATATTTCATCGTGGGTTAAAATTACAACTTTCGAAATCTTATTTATTCGACAACCATAACTTCTGCCCCAGTTTCCTTCTTGGGGGATTTTTTAGATTTTTTCATTTATTGTGACTGAACCTCAGTGAGGCTGCCTACGTACCCTTTCGGGATCAAGTCAGACGTAGTTCAGATCATAAGATCGCTTCCTTGTTGCGATTTGACTTCTCCCGATCTTCTTTCTCGTATTGCATTCTTTTCTTTCTCTTTTTTTTTTCTTTTTTTTTCTTTTCTTTTTTTTTTCCATTTTATTTCCCTGCTCAATCCTCAATTTATGTTGTTGATTCCGAAAGAGGGATATGAAAGAAAAATATAGCAAGGCTCGAAGGGATAACAATGGATAAAGTGTTTGGATAGCCGAATAAAATGCCTTCGTCATTCCAATCTTCAAGACCTACCAAGTACAAGCTACACAGTTAAACACCTTTGATTGATTCACATATTTGTCTTCTGTATTTGATGATTCTCAATGCCATTGGGCAACAATCTCGATACCACGAATGGTTCCTTTAACCTTGGGGTACTCTTGCCTTTGGCTTTAAACCGATGAAGCATGATGCATTTCCACGGCATTTCTTTTCGTTCTGCTTTCCCTAATATTCACTTGATTCCGGCTTCACAGTATTTCAATATTTCTTCCGAGTATCATTACATCTTTAGCATTGTTTTATCGCTAAATTGTCTTTTAAAATCAGGCCGAGAATTGTGTGCAAGTCATGTTGCTAAAATCAGTATGAGAAGAATTGTAAAGTGATTAGAAATGGAATGACTAGAAATGACAGGAAACAAAGAGTTGTATTAAACTGATGGGTTGAAACAACAAGACGAATAGACTAGACTAGAATTACAAACCTAGACAGCACTAAACAAACTTATTACTAAACAAAGCAAAGTGGAAAGATAGAAGGGTTTTGACTCTCAAGACAACGTCCGGATTACAACCTTGAAATAACCCGGGCAAAAGAGATGACACCAAAATATACCACCAAAACTCCAAGAGATGGAGCGCCTTCCCAATTGTCAAACATGGCATCCTAGCCACTGAATTCTACATTAATGTTGCCAAGATCACTTTCTGTTTCAATATCTTCAACTTCAATTGACCTCCCAAGAAGATTTTCATCACCCACGTCACCGGGCATCATTCCCACAAAATGTTCTCTATTATGTGCAAGTAAAGGATTCTGTGCAATGTTATGGATGCCACCGCCTTGGACCGCAATTATTCCTTCCTGAATCATTCTTTCTATCTCTCTTTTCAAATCCCGACAACTTTCAACATCATGCCCCAGGGCATTGGAGTGGTATTCACACCTTTTGGATGAGTCAAAACTTCTCGCACGTCGGTCCACCCGATTTGGAGGGACGAGTGCAATCATGCCATGTCGTTTTAACTTCTCAAACAAGCTTGCATAGGACTCTCCTATTGGTGTAAAATTATCTTTCAACTTCTGTTCCTTTCCATACCCCTGGCTTGGATGTGGGTTATAAGGTATTTGAAAATTTTGCGGAGGCTGGTAAGGATTTTATGATGTTCGGGCTCGCTTTCTTGGGTGTTTTGAGGATTGAGAAACATACTAGACTGGATCAACAGAGTATGGAGGGTTTTGAGACGGGAAGTAGTGCATAAAGGGGTCATGGAAAATTCGATGAGGTTGCATATACCTTAGAGATGTTCTCATAGGACCTCTTCTTGACCCTGACATCATCATAATTTCTTCATCACTCCCATTCACATCACTAAATTCACTTTGGACATCCTGAGTCGTATCGTTGAGAGCTGCTTGATTTATAATTTTGCTGGTCTTAAGACCGTCCTCCACCATTTCTCCCATTTTGATTATTTCTTCAAAGGATTGACCAACTGCAGATATCATGTTTTGAAAGTAATCCGGCTCTTGAGCCTGAAGAAAAACAGTGGCCAACTCGTGATCATTCATGGGTGGCTTAGCTCTAGATGCGTGCTCTCTCCATTTGATGGCATATTCCCTGAAACTTTCAGTTGGTTTCTTTTTCAGTTTAGAAAGGGAAATGCGGTTTGGGGTGGCGTCAATATTGTATTGAAACTGTTTGATAAAGGCCAGTGCCAAATCATCCCAGACGTGCCAACCAGATGCGTCTTGATCCCAAAACCATTCAGATGCTACCCCCGAGAGACTTTCCCCGAACTAAGCCATAAGCAGTTCTTCATTTCTTCCCACACCTCTCAATTGGTTGCAATACCTTTTCAGGTGGGCTATTGGGTTTCCCCGTCCATCATACTTTTCAAATTTGGGAATCTTGAAACCAGGCGGCAAGTGAGCATCGGGGAACATACATAGATCTCTGAAGGCAACACTCTTTTGACCTGCCACTTCTTGCGTGTTTTTCAGCCGTTGTTCTAATCTCTTCAATCTTTGGGCCATTTCTTCCTGTACCTTCTTTCGGGTAGGCTTCTCAATGTTTGAAGGAAGATCAAACGAGTATGAGTGGTACTCGGGAGAGTGGTACTGTTCTTGCTGTATATCAGATTGTGACTCATGAGAAGGCTGTCCTTGGTCGTTGGCCCATGCTTGACGCATTTTGGTCATTTGTTGTCTCAGTGTCCTATTTTCCTCTACCACAGCAGACCCTTGTTGAACTCTCTGACCCTGAGTCTCTTCAACACTCGTAACAGCTTCGATGTCGATTATCATTTTCCTTGGATCTTGCTTTCCAATTTACCACAACCAACCACCTCAACTTTCTGGATTAACAAAACGAAACCATCATGTTAGCGTTAAGGTATTCCGCTTATTGATTTCTTTTTTTTTTTCCTTTTTGTGGTTTTTTCATTTTCTTTTTTTTTCTTTTGTAGTTTTTTCATTTTTTTTCTTTTTGGTTATGGATATGGTCGAATCCTATGTGGATTGCCTACGTATCATGACCCCGCATGAATCGGACCGAGCATAGTTCTTGCAGATTAATGCAAGAAATAAAGATATGTTTATTTGATTTTTTTGTTTTTTGTTTTTTTTTGAAGAAAAATTGTAAAAGCCGACTCCAACTACAAACTTGAAAAACTTTCACATTTTGTACCGGAGATTTCTACAAGAATAAGAATATTTTTAGGTGTCAATTATGACTATTTCTACAAAATTGGCCACATAATGGCTCATTTGACAAAATGACTATTTTTTGCAAAATTTATTTAAGAAAGATAAACTTGAATTTTTTTTATCCTGTGGCTCATGGGGCATCGTTCGACATCACCATAAACCAACAAAAGACTATTTCTCATAAACTGGCATATAATGGCTTATTTAGACAAAGTGGCTCTTTTTGCAAAATTTTATTTAAGAAGATACAAATTCAAAATTTTTATCCTGGGGCCTATGGGGCATCGTTCAGCACCGACACAGGCCAACACAAAACTGAGAAAGTTAAAATGCAAAAATGTGGCTATTTCAGAAAAATTTCGGCCGTGTAATGGCTTGTTTGATAAAGTGGTTATTTTTGTAAAGTTGAGTGATGACTCAAACTTGATTTTGCGGATACGGCCTTTCAACATTTCCGCGAGGGATTTTTCAAGGCTATGCCCGCAAATTATTTAAAATGACTCAAAGTGGCTATTCTTACAAAAACGGCCTTCCAGCGTCCTTTTGCGGGACATTCAGATTGCTTTTAAAGCAAGAATAGCATCACCCGACTTATTTATAACAAAATCAAAAAATTGACATTTTTTGGTTATTTTTGCAAACGGGGTGTGAACCTGGACTTGATTTTGCGAATATGGCCTTGCAACATTTCCACAAGGAATATTTCAAAGATGTGCCCGCAAATTATTAAAAATAATTCAAAGTGGCTATTTTTGCAAAAAACAGCCTTCCGGCGTCCTTTCGGAACATTCGACTATTTTCAAAAAACAGCGTCACTTCGATTTATTGAAAACTACAATTCGACATTTTTTTTAAATTTTTTTTTAAAGGGGTGGTTAGACCCGATGAGGGTGGCCTACGTATCTCACCTAACGGCGAGAATCAAACCTGCGTAGTTCGGTCAGATTATTTGACCAATTATTTCAACAAAATTGTTCTACCTATTTTTCAAAATTTTTTTTTTCAAGCATTCGTCAATATTTCGATATTTTCTATTCTAAAATTTTCTCTCTTTTTGTTTTTCAGGAATTTAGCCAATAATAATCTAGAACAAATAAATGCAAGATATAACATGCTCGGTTTTTAATTTTCTGGGTCACCTGTCCTAGATGGACCCAACCCCTGTGCTGAGTCCCCTAAGTCAGATATGATGCAAATAAACATCCTAAATCTAGGCTCAATATCCTGATGTTTTCAATGGTACTAGACCGTGTACCCGAGCGGACAACTCGGATCGAGGAGGGGGCTACGTACCGGTGACCCGCGGGGTCAATCGGCTTTGTAACTTATCCGGCCTCTTTTTTTTATTTTTGGTATTGACACTAACAGAAAAGGGAGTCTCAACCAGTAAGCACATCCCCAGAGGTAAGAAGAGAAGGGTTTTCGGCACAGTTTTTATATATACAGTTCACGCAATATCAAAGCGGTAAACATGTAGCACATTAATCAAAATATATAAGGAAATCAGATATAAGCAAAAATAGCAATTTAACTGAGCTCGAATTCTTAAACCCTGAACCAAAGTTCCGGGTTATTTGTCCCCAGCAGAGTCGCTAGAGCTGTCACATCTCTTTTTTTTTCACACACGGGTAAAAATGTAATGTACTGTTGTTTACTATTACACCCCGGGAAGAGATATAATAATAATCAAGGAAGGAGTTTTTCCACTTAAAGGACAGTCGGAACGGGATCAATTTATTTAATTATTCAGAGTCGCCACTTGGAAAAATAATGGTGTCCCAAGTCACCGGTTTAATCCCGAACCGAGGAAATTTATGACTCTGTAATACAGTCTGCGAAACTAGAAACCTGGATAAGGAATTTTGTTAACCCGGGAGAAGGTGTTAGGCACTCTCGGATTCCGTGGTTTTAGCACGATCGCTCAACTGCAATTTTTGCTTTTATCTGATTTCTTTATGTATTTTAATTTGGTGCTTTTAATGCTCCGTTTTTTAATTTTAGAAGAATTGCGACGTCACGAAAACACATTTCAAGTCACACCGCAACCAGTACGCCTGTGACTTTAATGCGTTTCAGTTTCGACGAGAGATAGATTTGGGTCACATAAATGCGCACCCGTATTTAGGAAAGTAATTTATTTATAGTCGTGCCAAAAGATTCTACGTCTTTGTTAACTTTGGGAGGGCCATGAAAATTAGCTAAATGGCACGCCTCGAGTTCTAAGGATTAGACCAAAATTAATTAAGCAAGGGCCATGCAATTGGGGTTTATTTACAAGAGCCGTTTTTGTTCATATGTGTTTTTTCAGAATCATAAGATAAGGAAGCTAGCTAACTTCAAAGTATCCACAAGCAAGTCAATCCAGAAAATACGGAAGAGAACACTGGTGTTGCGAAGGATGTCACATAACTTATTGGAAATGTCCTATGGTATATCTCAACAAAATGGTGGAAGTTTAGTGTTGCCCAAATCTAACCCTTTCTGGCTCACATTGGAAAGGCCCAGAATCAAAGTTTATGGAACTCAAATAGACAAGGCTCCATGTACATGGGGCCTTACATGCTTGCTCGGCCCAATGATTAAGCTAAATAATGATGAAGAGCTAAAGAAGATGTTGATTCTGTCCAGAAACAGGCTCATCGAGCAGGTGAAGAATAACAGCAGAACAATACAAACTCGAACACGATTTTCATGCTTGAGATCAATTAATTCGACAATGGACAATCAAAGCATCACATGAAACCAATTCTGCCATTACGATAAAAAAAATAAAAAAAAAACATGGACTATTGCGCATCGAGCAAGAGAATCAGAACCTTTTAAAGTAAGGAGATCTACAGATGCAAGTATCAAATCTTTAGCCTTAACTAACAATTACAAAACATGATTAGCTGGTGCCAAAACAGAGCAGAATGGGCAAGATTGACATTCAAATATACACAGAAATCTCAATACAACCTCAAATATTCAAACCAAGTCAACATCAAATTAGCCACTGAACTCCAATTCTTATCCCGACGAATCAACATCAAAAGTAACTAGAGAATCGACATCAAAATTAAAGAGAGCATAACAAGATGAACCTGAAATTGAACTTCTTTTGGTAATAGAATCGAAGGCGATTACAACGTCTCAAATCCAAATTTCCAACAGGAATCCAATGGCAACTCAAAATTCGAAGAACATCAAAGCAGTAGCAGACTCGGTCAATCTAAAACTTCCCAAAGCTTCAATTGAATTCCATTTTTAAACCAAAATCCAGACTATAGCAGAGAACAACAGTACAACGACCAAATAACAGTCAATATAGCAAAATCTGGAGCTCAACAACTTGACGATGTCTAGGTTCTTTTCCAGAACTATGCAGAAAATGGATTCCTCAATTGATAAGTTTTTTCTTGTTTAGCCTAGTTTAATATTTGTACACATAGTACCAAAGAAATAAAGATGAAGCCATAGTAACTCATAAAGTAGAGATGTCCTGGTTTTTAACAGAAGAAAAATAAAAAATTATTACCTAAAGAAATGCTTAAATTATCACATACTAAAAACAAGCTTCATCAAACTTGACCAATGACATGTTAATCAACAGATTTCAAGCACATTAGTCACAAACACAGAACTCGTTTCCTTTCATGAAAAATAAATTTAAACCAAATACAAGAGAGGTTCACCTGAGTGTAAGGTGCTTCAATCGATTCTAATATTCCAGAGAAGAGACGTGTGGGTACAAAACAAACACTCAAAAGATAGCTACGAATTCAGCAACGAAAATCGGAATCTAAAACCCAGATAAAAAAAATTAACCTTTGCTTAGACAACAGAAATTCGAATCGGTACCGGAATTCCAAATCGAACACAAACTCGAACCCAAATCTCAGTCAAATTCCATTTTTGCGGCCAGTAATTGAAATTAAAAAGAAGATAAAATATATATCCGTTCTTCTGCTGTATGTGCGTGTGTGCTCATAGGCTGAAATCCGTGAGGAAGAAAGGGAAATCTGGTGGGTAAGGGGGTCATTTTGGGTGGAGCCTCTCTGTGTGTGCTCTCCTTTGAATGGAGAAGAAAGAGAGGGGATATAGATGGAATCCAAGAATGTAGAAGGGAGCACCGTATTTTCGTGTCCCTAGCACAAGGAATGGATTCAGACCGGGTGAGGGGGATTTGGGCTTGGCTTGAGTGTGGGTTGGGGTCTGACTTTGATTTGGGCCAGGTGAATTTCAAATAAGAAGCCCAATTTCGGGCACTACTTTATTTATTATATGTTTTCTTCTTATTTCTTTTGCTTTTGTACTCATTTTTAATTTGATTTTTGATTTTTTCTTTACATTGTTTTAAAATGAATTAATACCTACTAAATGCAAAACTAATTTTCTAAATGCAAAAATGCATATTTTTTGTATATATATATATATATATATATATATATATATATATTTTATATGATTTAACATGAATTAACAGACAAATTGTAAAATAAGGAAAAATTATTTATTTTGAATTTTTATGGGAATAACTCATATATAGGGTAAAAATCACATGCTCACAATGTCAACACCAAATCTAGGATTTCCGTGGTAGAAATTAAGGATTTAGGTAAAAAAAGATAAAGATTTTACAAATTTGAGATTTAGACCTCAAATTGAGGTTGGATTTCGAAACATATCACATAACTAGGTTTGGGGTGATTGGGTAATCGTATTTTGGTCCAAACATCAAGTTTTGACCAAGCGAGCCGGGGGTTGAGCTTTGTTGACTTTTAAAAAATGATCAAAATTGAACCTTTTTCATTAATGGGTAGTTTCTTAAGCTTATCTTGAATCGTTTGATCGATAGTTTGCTAGATTTGATTGGTTTGGAGGCTTCTTTAAAAGGCAAAGTTGTGGTTGATAGATTTCTTGATTCGCGAAGTGACATAAGTGTTGTGTCTAATCTTGACTCGAGGGAATTAGGATTTGTTGAATTATTATTACATGAATTATGTGAAAAATATCGTATTTGCAAGATAATGAGTGTATATACGCCATCATGATACTTACCATGCAAAATTAAGATATTTATTTTCATTTTTTTATTTATTCCATGATATCTTTTGTTATATGTTTTAATTGTTACATGTTTTTACTTGACTTCCATGCTATATTTGTTACTTGTCATTTAACTGCTACTTTAACTTATTTTATTCATTTTTCATATGATTTCTACTTATTTGGTACCTATTTCTACTTGCTTTAACTGGATATTTAAATTGTCACACGCTTTACCTATTTTTACTATTCTAATATTAATTGATGCACTTTAAAATGTTGTTTCTAGGATTAATCTGTGATTTCTACTGTCTTGTACGTTCACCTTCTTGATGTTGATTTTGTAAATATTGTTGTTGAACTATTATGTGGATAATTTGAAAATCGTTAGGGAAGCGGGTTACACATCACAACAGAATTGAATGGTATTGAAATAAAAGAAGGAATAAGGATGGATTACAATACGATCAGATGATGATATGGTGGGATAGGGTTGTGCGTCGCAACAGATTTGATATGTTTTAATTGTTTGTGATGGATTGAGTTATCCTTAGTATTGTAAAATGAGACTTGAGACTTCGTTATTCTGGACTCTCTGGTAGTTGACCTTTGGATCCATTATATGAGTTATTACTTTATTTTTATCCCTATTTTTCTGTTGTTATCATCTCATACAGGTTATTTGTGAGTGACTTGTCATAACCTTGTCACTACTTTGTTGAGGTTAAGCTCGATACTTACGGGGTCCATGAGATCGATTGTACTCATAATACACTTCTGTACGTCTTGTGCAGATATTGGAGTTGATCCCAGCGACGCATAATGAGATTGCTCGAATTCAGCTACTTGTGGAGACTTGAGGTATTGCTGCATGGCGTCCGCATCACTTAAATCCTTTCTATTCCATCATTATTGTTTAATTTAGCTTCAAAATTGTTGTATTTTGTTTAGACTTTATCTGTAGCACACTAGATGCTCATGTACGTGACTCCAGATTCTGGGATATGTTTATATTACGTTATTTAGTATTATATCACTCTATTTTAGAATTTTGCGATTATCATTATTAACATTTGGATTTGAATTATTAAAAAATATTTAAGTAATTTAGATAATGTTGGCTTGCCTAGCAAGTAAAATGTTAGGCGCCATCACGGTCCCGATATTGGTTTCTGGATCGTGACATTAAGTATTCTTCACTTTTTTTCTCCTACTAATAATATATTCTTTGAGTTTAAGCTTGTATATCAACGATGTAAAATTATTTATATAATTAAGTTGATTATAAGATAATTACAAGTAAATTTATATGATGAATAATTCTAGATATTTGAATTCTTAACAATTACGACTTATAATACTTTTATGTATTTTTTTATAAATTTTTTTATTTAATATAATTATAAAAGTTTATATTTAATACATCAAAAGTTAGGTAATTTGACCTTACTATTACAATTTTTTATATTAGTGGAGTATAAAAGATCACTATTTAAATTTAAATTTTGCCTACCCACTTTCCCTTTCTCTTGCTGGTTATGTCATATCAGAGAATGACAGGGCAGAGGACCAAAACGACATATCTCACATGGGACGGAATCCTAGGCATATGTATGATATTCTACTTTGGGTTACTCCCTTTGTTCTTCATCTTCTTGGATTTTTACAATTATTTCCATGCAATTTGTAGCAAATTTCCTGGACAAATCTTGTGCTTCTTCCACTCCAATCTAACACATTAGCTCCAAGAAAGTTTTATATTTTCCCTCCATCAATATTGTTTACGTTTTTCATTCTATACTATGGTATTTGATTGAGCATAATGTTAAAGAATTATGGCACCTACTAAATATATCTTTTAAATTTATAATAGCTTACTTCCACTCGATATTTATACAAATCCATTATACGCACTTACTTAACCAATAGTTAAGTGATATGTTCATGAAAGTTAACTGGCTTGGTTTGATATAAATATTGAGTGCTAGCAAGTATTTATTGAACTGAATTTGTATTCGTAAACATGCCATGATAATTTTATGTTATAAAAGAATGTCATTACAATAACAACGAGTCCAATATAATTTCATGTAGTGAGATCTTGGTAGGTAGTGTATACGCAGCCTTATCTCTATCTTGTTGAGATAGATATGTTGTTTACAATAAACCATCAGCTTGAAATAGGGACGCGCTGGAGCACCCCGTGGTGGTGGTGCTGAATATGGGGGTTCGCTGGGCTGTCCCCTCCCAAACTGACCTCTAAACTCTCCGGATAACGTAGCCTTCTTATCGTGCTGCATCTTTCTCCCTACCTTTCAGACGGTAGCCCTCATTCCTCCGAGTAATCTCCACTACTAACTGATAAAGAGTCCCCATCTCTACCTCTTGGGCCATGCTGGCTCTCTGATGCCAGAATGCAACCCAACAACAAACCATTTGATCACTCTAATTTGTTCAAAGTAACGCGTTAGAGGCATGACCCGGTTAATTAAGGTCAGAAGCACATCGCTGGCGAAAGGGACGAGACGATCGGTGCACACCTAGAGTGGACCCCCCGGCCCATCCGAAATATTCTTCAAATATTAAAAAGAAGTACTAATTCTTTTTTCTTTTTGAGGACCGCATAAACAAGAAAGAGAGTTATATAAAGTGAACAAATGAATTATTAACTTATAGAAGGAGATTAAATTAATCTTATGATAGTAATAGTAATTATTTTTAAAAGACACGATTCATTTGATTACAAGTATATATATGTATCTTAAAGAAAAAAAAGATGTGATTTTATTGGAAGTAATAGGAAGTAGGAGTTGCAGTCTGAGATTATTGATAACAGTTTCATTCACTCACACTGCTCATTTCTCGTGACACTGTCAGTTTGAGTTGAGTACTCAAATAGTCATATCACCTGCAATAGATTCTTTCTCTCTCTCACACACACACACAATTTCTCTCTTTTCAGAAACTACCAACACACTTTCTTTCTATAGGAAGAGATTAGGACATTAGGAAAAAACACACCACCTGGCCCATGTACACCAGTTGCCTAAATCAATGTTGTTTTGTACCCCTTTTCCCTTTTTCATCATCTTCCTATTTTTTGTCCTTAAAACTCTATCTTTTCTTTTTCCCTTCTCTGTTACCTTAATCTAATCAGCAACTTATTTCTTCTTCTTTTGGTACTAAGATTAGTATGTTCTGTTTGTTTTTTCTTTTCCACATTTTTCTCGACATGGGGTTCATTCATTTCTTTGTTGCTACATTTTCTTTCTGAATATTAAAGCTTACACCTTTATTGTTCTGTTGAGTGTTTCAAGTTTGAATCTTTTTTTTTTCTTTTTAACCCTTTCTTGTCTCCCCTAATTGAGTCTCAAAAAGACTTTCCTTTTATGATTGGGTTCTAGCATTTTCTTCCTAATGGATTCTTGATTGTTCCATTTCTTTTTTGGGGAAGAAGAGTGTTTTCTTGAAAACAACCTAAAAATGGAAACTTTGAGGTTGTTTATTGCTTTGTTACTTGGTTTATTGTTTAGTTGTCAACTTGGTAATTCTCAGGTTCTTGATGAAAAGGCAATTGTAGAGATAATTGGTAAAGAGCTAGAAATATCTGTGTGGGATCTGAATACCTCTAATTTCTGCTCTTGGCATGGCATTAGTTGCAGCTCAAAAAATTCTATGGTGGAAAGGTTGAATCTTTCTGGTTTTCGGTTACAAGGTAATGTGAGTCTAATATCTGAGCTAAAAGCATTGAAGTGGTTGGACCTTTCTAACAACAATTTCCATGGCTTAATTCCATCAGCATTTGGGAATTTGTCTCAACTTCAGTTTCTTGATTTGTCTTTTAATATGTTTGGAAACTCTATTCCTGGTGAATTTGGTAGGCTTAACAACCTTAAATCATTGAACCTTTCAAACAACTTGCTCACTGGTTCAATACCTGATGAGCTTCAAGGGTTAGAGAATTTGCAATATTTCCAAATATTTACTAACAAATTGAATGGTTCTATTCCAATGTGGATTGGGAATTTGACCAACCTTAGAGTGTTTGCTGCTTATGAGAATGAGTTTAGTGGTGATATTCCAGTTAATTTAGGATTACACTCAGAGCTCTTATTGTTGAATCTTCATTCAAATCAGCTTCAAGGGACAATTCCCGAGAGTATTTTCGCTATGGAGAAGCTTGAATTTCTGATCCTGACTAATAATGAATTGACTGGCATTATTCCTGACTCAATTGGGAATTGCAAAGGCCTTTCAAATATTAGAATTGGGAATAATAAGCTCATAGGTGGCATCCCTAAAGCAATTGGAAATATCACTAGTCTTACTTATTTTGAAGCAGATAATAACACACTTTCTGGAGAGATTGTCTCAGAATTTGCGCACTGTGCTAATCTCACTCTTCTTAATTTAGCTTCAAATGGATTTTCTGGTACTATTCCTCCTGAGTTTGGACAGCTCAACAATCTGCAGGAGTTGATTGTTTCTGGAAATAACTTGTTTGGTGAGATTCCAACATCAGTTCTTAGGTGCAAGAATCTCAACAAGCTTGACTTAAGTAACAACAAATTCAATGGAACCATACCGGGAGATATATGCAACACATCCAAGTTACAGTTCTTGCTGTTGGGACAGAACTCATTGAAAGGGGAAATACCTCGCGAGATTGGGAACTGCGTAAAATTGCTTGAGTTGCAAATGGGGAGTAATTATCTTACTGGAAGCATCCCTACTGAGATTGGTCATATGAAGAACTTACAAATCTCATTGAATTTGAGTCATAATCATCTCCGCGGCCAGTTGCCCAAGGATCTTGGAAAACTTGACAAGTTGGTTTCTTTAGATGTGTCTAATAACCAGCTCTCAGGGAATATTCCATTGGAGTTGAAGGGCATGATGAGTTTGATAGAAGTTAACTTTTCAAACAATCAATTCACAGGCCCTATACCTACTTTTGCACCGTTTGAGAAGAGCCTAAATTCAAGCTTTATTGGAAACAAAGGGCTCTGTGGCGAGCCTTTGAGTAGTGAATGTGGAAATATATATGGTTATGAGCACAATGGTTACCATCACCGAGTTTCCTACCGGCTCATTTTGGCTGTTGTTGGTTCTGGTTTGGCAGTTTTTGTATCCGTGACGGTGGTTGTTTTACTATTCATGATGAGGGAGAAACAAGAGGAAACCACCAAAGAAGCTGGAGATACCACTGATGAAATTTGTAGCAAACCGGTGATTGTTGCGGGGAATGTTTTCGTTGAGAATCTTAAGCAAGCAATAGATTTTGATGCAGTTGTAAAAGCAGTCAGGAAAGATTCAAATAAGATTAGCACGGGCACTTTCAGCGATGTGTATAGAGCAGACATGCCTTCTGGGATGATTTTGTCGGTTAAGAGTTTAAAGTCAATGGACAAAACTATAATTCATCACCAGAACAAAATGATCAGGGAGCTTGAAAAGCTAAGTAAACTATGTCATGATAACCTGACCAGGCCTATCGGGTTTGTAATCTATGAAGACATCGTTCTACTCTTACATCAATACTATGCCAATGGGACGTTGGCTCAGTTTCTTCACGAGTCTAGCCAGAAACCTGAATATGAACCTGACTGGCCGATGAGACTTTCCATCGCCATTGGAGTTGCAGAAGGGTTAGCTTTCCTTCATCACGTGGCCATAATCCATCTTGATATTTCTTCAGGGAATGTGTTTCTTGATTCTAATTTCAGGCCTTTGGTTGGTGAAGTTGAAATATCCCGACTTCTTGATCCATCTAGAGGGACCGCGAGTATCAGTGCTGTTGCTGGCTCATTTGGATACATTCCTCCAGGTATTTTATGGCTCGAAAGAGACAGCTAATAATTTTTATTATACTTATGGTGTCTGACTAATTCCTTTTCTTCAACAGAGTATGCATATACCATGCAAGTAACAGCTCCCGGAAATGTCTATAGCTATGGGGTTGTTTTGCTCGAGATCCTTACCTCTCGATTACCTGTTGATGAAGCTTTTGGTGAAGGAGTTGATTTGGTCAGGTGGGTTCACGGTGCATCTGCAAGAGGAGAAACACCAGAGCAGATACTCGACGCAAGGCTTAGCACCAATTCTTTTACTTGGAGGAAAGAAATGCTTGCAGCTCTAAAGGTCGCATTAATGTGCACCGACACCACTCCAGCAAAACGACCAAGAATGAAGAAGGTGGTAGAGATGCTTCAAGAGGTTGCACAAAGTTGAATCAAACTTGTATCATCCAAAAGTCTGTTCAATCTCTGACCTTCATATCAGGAATGAAATTCACTGTTCTGTATATTGGCTGGGGTTGCCATTATAATTTTGATATGACATTAGAGAGAAGCAGTCCTTGATATGTACCATTTTGTACTAGGCCTCTAATCATATAGAGTTCTTTTTCTGCAGCATATGTAAATGGAGGTTTGGCATATCAATTTTTGTTTGCAAATAGCTTAAGATATGTCTTTTTGTTTTCATTTCCTTGGTTCTTTAGGGATAAGATAGACATAGATGCTATATCTCGGTTATACTTTTAAGGATTAAGAATCCTCTTCAAACACATTCTATAAAGTGGAAGTTTAATTGTGATTTGCTTCCCTTTAATTAGGAGAGGCAACATATTGAAGATCCTGCTGCTTCTGGTGTATATCGACTATGGAAACAACAGTCCTTCTGCCTTTTTTTTTAATTTTTTTTACATGTTTTAGTATACTACTAAAGTTGCTTTGGCGTAATTTGTAAAGTTGCCTCCGTGTGATCAGGAGGTCACGGGTTCGAGCCGTGAAAGCTGTGTACGATAGATCCTTGTGGTCCGTTCTTTCCCTAGACCCTACCCATAATAGGAGCTTAGTACATCGGGATGCTTTTTTTTTTTTTTTTTAGTATGCTGCTATCTCAAGTTAAGTCTGCTATTTCGTGCTACGAGGATGATGAATTTCTTCATTCTTCTTATTTGGAGATGTATGAATTTTTTCTCCGGCAATCTTAATCTGAAGTGGATGGACTTCAGCTAAATGTATACCGTCTAAACTGGTGGTGGCAAAATAGTTAAAAAAACAGTTAACCATCCATCTTATCCACTAAAAATGGGTTGAATAATTAACATTTTAAAAACGAGTCAAATATGGATAAAAACTATATTATCCATTTAGAAAAATGCATAACCAATGGGTCTAACTTTTACATTTGTAAAGCTGCAAATTGGGGGGTTCTCAAGTTAGGGAGACTCAGAATTCTTTTAAAAGTGATTATATGAAAAAGTCAGGGATAATATAATTATCCATATTATTCGCCGATTAATTTATTTTTTATCCGTATTAAATATGAGTCGGATCGGATAATTAATCTGTTGTTGCATTACCCATTTTCAACCCGAACCATATCCGCCCCGCCCGTTTGCTGCTCCTAGTCTGTTTCTAAATTGCATAAAAGAATCAAGAAGTGTCAGCGGAAAAAGGAGGAGGCGTGGATTTCATTATCATCTCAAAATATTATCTTAAGTACATTTCCCAAAAAAAAAAAAAATTATGCAGGTACCAAACGATCTTAGCTCTAAAATCAGGGAATTGTGTACACTTAATTGAAGAGCTATGCATTTGGAAAAAAAGACAATAAAATCAAATTGGAAGTAACTGTTTATGACACGTTGTGAGAAGTCCTGATGCACCGGTGAGAAGTTGTGAGTGATTGGTGGTGGTCGGCGTGAGGCGAGGCAGAGGAAGGCCTAAGAGGCATTGGGAAGAGGTGATTAGGCATGACATAGTTAGAATGTGGATTTCTGAGGACATGGCCCTTGATAGAAAAGTCTGGAGGTCTAGTATCAACATTGTAGGATAGGGGCTCCTAGAATTTTTCGTACTCCTCTCCCGGGGCTGGGATAGGCGATCCATAGATGATTTGTGCATTGGATTGTGTCCCCCTTACAGTAGTTATTTATGGTAGTTACTGTTTGACATTATCGCATGCCATTTTATTTATGGTTCTGATGTTTAGATAACTAGTTACGCAATTTCTGCTGGAGTTACTAATGCTCTTTGTTTTTATTGTTGTTTTTCCTTTCCTTCCCTAAGCCAAGGGTCGATTGGA
The DNA here is from genome assembly GCA_032618575.1 of Nicotiana noctiflora. Classification (NCBI taxonomy): domain Eukaryota; kingdom Viridiplantae; phylum Streptophyta; class Magnoliopsida; order Solanales; family Solanaceae; genus Nicotiana; species Nicotiana noctiflora. The sequence continues at coordinate 47,372 of JASVEL010012420.1, read as the reverse complement.
AACAACCTCTTTGCCCTTTCAGGTAGGGGTAAGGCCTGTCTACACATTACCCTCCTCAGACCCCACTTTGTGGGACTATACTAGATAGTTGTTGTTGTTGTTTATGACACGTTGTGCTAGAGCAAAGTAATTAAAAGAAAAGTAACTTGTTATACATTATAATGTAGGTATGGTTTCTCATTTGTTACAACAAGCATTAACATTGTTCTTTTTAAAAAGAAAAAATTGAAAAACATTCTGCATCTTGACACAATTGAGAAGAATTCTGGAGGTCCAGATCTTTCCACAAAGTCAAGACACTCGACTATCTGAATTTCTTCTAGCTAGCATGGTAATTAATTATTCTAGTGAAGCAAAATGATCAAGAAAATGCTGTAATTGTTACTACTGTTGAAATTGGTCTTCCTAAGTAGACGTATCATATGTAATTGATAAATCCACAAGTGATTGTCAGTGACGGAGGCAGAATCTTCATGAAGGGGTTCAAAATTTCTTTTTTGTATGACCTTATGTAGATATTGAACCCCCTTAACCACTAAACTACACTTTTGAATTGTGTTAATGGTGTTCAAAACTTAATATATAGATGTAAAAAATAAATTTTGCCTTATATATACATTGTAATTTTTCGGCGATAGGTGTTCGGGAAACAGCCTTGCCCCCCCCCCCCCCCCCCCATGATTGTCAGCATGTTGAGGTCTCCCTCTCACAAGTCACAGGCCACGGTTCACTCGATGAAAGCATGAAACAAAGGAAACAAAAAAAATTAAATTAGATGTCTGAGAGAACAATGAGATACAGTGAGCTCAATAACTATCCAACATCACTTCATACATGTAGCACTGTGTCTTTCAGATATAGAGATAGAGCACATCAACCATCTAACCATGTATCTTGCCAGCAAATCATGTACTCTTGTTTAAGACTTGAAGCTCCACTGATAATACATCATGCTATGTGTCCTTTGCGTGTTCTGTGGTCAGCGCCATCATAGTGGAATCACCATTAACAAATGAGAGAAGTGCAGAATCCACGCGCTATGTCCACCTTACCACCCATAAAGCCTTTATCCCACCTCGGAAGCTGTTCCAGATTATGAAAAAATTCCCCGGCTCCTACTTAAAACGGTTCTTCTTTAGATCCAACACTTGTTTTAGCTATGTTACCATTCCCAAAACAAAAAAAGAAGAAGTTGTTTTAGCTGCAAACCTCAAAGAGCAGAGCTACTCTGTTGCAGTTTCACTTCTTCATCATCTGTATAATCCAAATCCTTAATATTCATGTTACCCTGATCATGCGGTCTATTGTTTAACCTTTTACGTTTCAGTATATCCGCTGACTCCTTCATCAAACTGATGTATTTTTTCCTCACTTTTGCTAAAGGATGGTGCTCCATAGCCCCTCTATCACAGTAAGCTTCTTTTAGTATTGCGGTGCAAGTCTTATTATTCAATGACAAATAGAAGATATAAGGATGCCTCTCAAATGCCTTGTGAACTTTTTGTGGCAACCCTAAGTGTTTTCTAAGACACAAAAGCTTCTTCCTTTCTGCAGCATGCTCAACAAACAAACTAAGCAACTCGTGAAGCACACCCACCACTCGTTTTTCCGCTATATCACTATTTGGATCCAAACCAGAATAATCCTCATAGGGTGAAACATATGGAAGCCTCTGAAACTCATCAAACCAGTCTGCAATCTTCCTTTTAAGTCTCAATCCCTTTGACGGAAACAATGGAAATTCTAGTACCTCACCCTCCACACCACTATACACTCCTCTCCTCATTGCATTCCTCTGCATCATCGATAAAAAACTCTCACTTCCATCGACATTAACAGCTAGCCCTTTCAATCCATCTACCATTTCCACAAGTCTGAAACACTTATCAAGATTGTCTTCTGGGTTCTTTAAGAATTCGTCGGGTAAACCCAAATACCATTGCAGACCCTGAATTACCTTCAAAGGAAGCATCTTTTCCCTGCCACTCATCAGTATCAACTTCTTCAGCCTCGAAACGATATCATCTTTAAATTTTACATACACCTCTCTCTCCTCTCTATCAAGCTCAACAGCCCTCTGGGTCAGTCTAAACCAAGGCAAATTGTATTTGGGGCCAGTAAATTCCTCAAAAACAGATGGGTACAACCTCAAGAACATGGAAACCTTAATGGGTATTCCTAACTCTAAGCCTTTCTTTGAAATTGCAGAAATGGGGACGCAATAATCATCAGGTGAAGATGAGGCTATGCAGTTCTTGAGAGCAATTAAAGGCTTGAGTTGAACTGATCTGTGAATGGTATCAATGGAGTCAAAAAAAGAGTCTTTCTTCCATTTCATGTACACATCTACATAGGTCTGCCTCTGGATGTATGAGCAGGGAAGTAAGTTGCTGGAAGAGAGGACTTCGTGCAAGAGACATACAGAGTTTCTGCTTCTCCTGACGATCATCGCCATCACCTTCTTTATTGTTTCTGTATGGTTTGACTGTGGCTTTTCAGGTCTTGGGAGAGGCAGCAGGTTGATATCCAGTCGAAAAAAGAAAAACACCGAGTTATATATACTAGCTGCCGTTGGCCCGTGCTCTGAGCCAACTAAGAAGAATATAGTACAGTTTAATGGAGCTGAAAAGTAGCAATCATACTACTTCCTGTGGCAAGCTAACACTCTCCAGTGACAGCTAGCTAATACACTTTACTGGTCACCTGCACTCCTGGAGGCCACTATGTTATACTGGCTGCCTCGCCTTTTTGCACCTATCCTTCTTGATGATAAATTTGAAACAATGACAATGGCTAAATAACCCGCACATATATTCACCGGAAAGCAAAAGAACCTCAACATATTAACTAACATGAGGCTATCGTTTGGAGGAATAACTTGTAAGCATATAGAAGTAATCAGTATTTAAACATGTTTGAAGCGCCAATTGACAAGAAATAGAGATCATTTCACTGATGCCCCCTAACAAATGACTGTTATATGAAGTATGACCACATATAAGCCCCAAAAAGAGCTAATGACAAATAAAAAGTGCTGGTTTGGGATGTAAGAAAGCAAGCTATTTTAAGAGCATCAATTAAGAAATATAGGAGGGCAACAAACTTGGAATTGAACAGATAATAACGAAACAAAGGTCAAGTAAGTAAGAAATTATATTATATGTTGATGTTTATTTGGTAATCTATTTTCTTCTAATCCAAAGAAGCAAAACTGGTTATTGCTTTATGCTACAATAATTTACTTCCGGTTGTTGGGAAATAAAGTTGTTGCAATTATTCTTCCATCAGATGCAAGGAAAATCAATGTTCAAAGACGAAACAAGAATTAACGGAGCATGACATACGGTGTAGCCATATACAAAGAACTTTAAACTATTGTATCGCACTCTTTCAATTTCAATTGCCAACTGCTAACAGAAACCCAGTACAGAAAAATCAATGGAAGCTAAGAAACAAGATATGTCAATGCATAGCAAAAGGTGTAGTCCATATTCTGAAAATTTCCAGAGTTCAAATGCTTATTTTACTAAGAAACAAAAACCCAGTTCACAAAAAAGTCAGGAAACAATTCAAACCCATTAATATAAGCTAAAAGACATTATCTTCATGCAAGAATCAGCTACTTCGTTGATACACCTAACCCTAATAGTACTTACCGGTCAACGGCGGAATTGAAGGCAAGCGACGACGTATGGAGGCAAAGCTGAAGAACAGAACGGATGGGCTGCGAATGAGAAAAACTAATTCATATAAAAAAATATGTTTTTCAAACGTTTAAACCAATTAGAAAATATTGTTCAGCACTTGAGTCAAGATAGAATTCTAAGATGGACCATTTACATGGTCAAGGTTGTGCATCACCATTGATCCATTTGAGCTGATGACTTTTGATGAGTTAATTTAGGTTAAGGTCAAACAACACATATACTTTATACCCATAAAAGACAAAATATTTACCCGTATATACCTATGTTGATTTCTTTTATAATTTATACCTATGCGATACATTTATTTTACCTGCCATATTCTTCTTATCTTTGCTATTGTTTAATATTCTTGTTCTCATATTCATATGCACTTTTGTCATAAGTGCATCATATTTTCCTAATATATTTTATTATATTATCGTAATAATACTAATAAAAATATTATAATACAAAATTATAAAAATATACGAACCTTGGAGAGCACAAAAAGATATTATTATTATTATTATTATTATTATTATTATTATTATTATTATTATTATTATTATTATTATGAAAAGGTATTATCTTATCATAATAATACTAATAAAAATATTATAATATAAAATTATAAAAATATATGAACCTTGGAGAGCAATTATTATTATGAAAAGGTATTCATCAATGTTATGGTCACACATTGAATATCCATCATTTTTTGGCTTGAATCTCTATTGTATTTTTGAAGATTTCTTGCTTAATTCAAAGTGGGTGCTCTTAGTATTACTTATAGTATCTTCTTAAAGTTCATACTGAAATTTGATAGCGTTTGGAGCTGATTTTAGGTGATTGAGATTGAAATTTCAGTTGAAAATCAAAAAAGAAGAACACAACTACAATATACCGCTACGGTATACAATATGTTGTAGGAGTATATAGATGTACTACAACACTATACTATTATAGTTTACAACACTATACTATTATAGTTTACAAAACAGTATACCGCTACAATATACTATATGAGTATATGGTTATACTGCAACAATATACCATTATAGTATACAAATATATTGTTATGGTATATTGTAATAATACGCAAGATATTGTAACAATATGTTGTAATAGTATATAATATACTATAATAGTATACTTATTACCCGTAAATTCACTTGTCTTTTTCCTTTAAATTATTGAATATGCAAATATAAAATAAAATTATAGTATGCTATATAATGTTACTGTATACTCTTATAATTAGATCCTTTTATAATTTATTTAAAATTTGTATTGACAACTGATATTATTTCAGTTTAATAATTGAATTAAACTTTTTTTAACTCTTTGCGTACAATTATATACCCTGTTGGAATAACTATATAATATACTGGTATCAAATGTTAGTTAACATTTTTTTGTTGAATTAGCTATATTTAATTGGTACACAATTTAATTTTTCTCTCGTAATAATATATAACAAAAAGAATAATAAAAAATAGTGAAAATAGTAAATGAAATTAGATTATGAAGAGAAAAGGAATATAAAAAAAAAGAAGTTAAATGAAATTAGAATAGGAAAAAGACAAGAAAAAAAAGAAAACGAGAAAAAAGAAAAGGAGAAAAGAAAAAGAAAAGAAAAGAAGCATAGAAATAAAAAGGAGAATAAAGAAAAAATTCTCCACAAAACCTACTATGAGTAAGAAATGTAATTAGTTTATGGGTAGAAAAATAGATGGGTAGATAAGAGTAAATAGTTTTATTTTTGTGGGTAACTATGTCAAACCCCCATTTTAAATCGTTCTAGCCCAAACCCATTAAAACTTGGACAGTTTGGGTTCGGGTCAAAGGAGTTTATGTTAATTTTGGCACCGGTCTCCACATAGAAAGGAAGGGGCGGCATGGTGTTAAAATCTTCAAAAGGAGCATGTTTCGTTAGAGGCAGATCCATGTGGATGTGCATGGGTCACGTGCACTCATGCTCCCCTTCGTAGGCTGTGAATTATAGGAATATTTTTCTGATAAAGTACTTAATTTTCCACATGGGAACTCATGGTCAAAATAGTATTTGGTGCAGTGTTAGTTTTTTTGAATCCATTTGTCTATCTTATATCTCTCAGCCATTTTTCTATTTCTCTTTTTCATTTTTCCCATTCTGTTCAAATCTCATGCCCTATCTTTCTTTTTTTTTTTTATTTTTTTCATGCATTCTTCTGTTTTTGGGGTTCACCATTTTATATATTCTTAAATTAAATATTGAGTTTAATACTTATAACTATAAATAATGACGCTATTATTGATAGTTCTTCAAGGTAAGTTTTAGAGAACCAAATCAAACAGTGAGTCACATAATAGTGCACACATCCTCCTTAAATTCTGGATCCGCGTTTATTTGGTCCGTTTTTAAAAAAAAAAAACATTTTGGTCATCATGTCTTTAAAATGGGTTCTAAATGTCATTTTCTCATTCAAAATTATCCTTTGAATTCTAGGCCCAAACTGAATTTCAAATGAAAATTGCGCAGAAAAAAGCGCGACGTCGTTGAACGTTTCCACTGTGCAACTACTTCTCAAAAGTTTATCCTTAGCTCTAGTTTTCAACGGACAACGAAGAAGAAGATCATTATTGTTGGGACTTGTCCTCTATTCTGATTAATCACTTCATCGCAGTAAGTTGCCCCTTAACCCCCTCCTTCTTCTGTTATCTGTACATGCATGGAAACACAAGAGCAGGATGATTTGCTCTGTGTGTGTGTGTCACACTTGAGGAAATATGAATAATTGGCTTGCAAGTTATTTGCCCTTTTTTCAGCAAGCCCGATTTAAACTTGATGAGTTTAATCTTTAAGATTCTTCGCTTTAAACTCATTATATTTTTTGAATCATACTTGATAATTGTCAAAATTTTACTAATTTTTCACATACATATCTAGTAATTTTTCACTGAGTTCTGCTGAGCTCATTGAGCAGAAACTCCATCAGCCACGGCTTTACACAATGTTAGTTATGGGCTAGGCGAATCAGGGATTTAATACTTATGAGTTCGTACAACGAACTCGATTAAATTTTCAATAGTAATTGGATTCACATTCAAACATTTATAGATATTTAGTAAATATTTCAAACACATTTACATTGTTTGGGGCCTATGGCTAGTTTGTACTTGTTTCTTCATGATGTGTTGTAGATCTCATTAGAATTGTGTTTAATTTGCTAAAGCTGCTTAGAAAGTTCATTTTTGGTCGGAAATAAATAGTGCAAAATAGATATACAAAGGATCTATACTATTGTCCCTAATGGCAGAGGCAGGATTCTGATAAGGTGATTTTCAAAAAATCCAAAAATGTTAAGGGTATTCAAATTGTAATGTATGTATTAAAAAAAAAAATAGTTTTACCTTATTTACGCCGGGTAGCTTTCCAGTGAAGGGGATCAAATGCATTTGGAGTCTTATTGGTTTTTTGGTTATGTTGCAGTTGTTGGAGTTTGACAATATAATGGCACTGAAGTACATAGTTGGTTCAGTGGTTGCATCCTTTGCATTTGCATATGTTTGTGACACTGCTACTTCTGACCATAAGTTGTTTGGAGGCAAGTTTCTATTCCTTTAGCCCTTTAATTAAATGTGAAGAATTTCTAGAGCTAGAGCATCATGATCCAAGACTGACCTAAATGGATCAACATGGATCGCTTGGGATTGAGACATACACTATAGTTATTTTGTGTCATTTAATTGAAAACAGGTACTACTCCAAAGACAGTTGCTACCGATGAATGGTGGAAAGAGACGGACAAAAAATTCCAGGCGTGTCCTCGTACTGCTGGTCCTCCCGTGGTTATGAACCCCATCAGACGCCAAAATTATATTGTCAAGTATTGACTCAGATTCATCTAACCTCATGTCTTTGTTCTGCTGCTACATTTGCCATTTTTTTAGTCATTAAGATAAACTATGTCATAGTTGGATTGTAATAATGTTTCTTCAGTTTGTTTCTGTTTCCCATGTATACAAACATGATCAGCTGGGCTAATATGAGTAATTGCTTATGTTTTGGCTTTTTTCTAAAAATAATAGTAATACATATTGGACATTGCTCAAGAGAAAAGAAGTCCAAGCTGAAATTGTTGGAGTAAAATTACTAAACAAACAGGCATCCACGGCAAAGAACTAGCTAGTCCAAATCACAATATTTGGCACGGTAAACTGAGGAAAACTACTGCTATTTTCATACTAATACATCTCATGGAAGATCATTCAACTAGAGGCAAATGCAAATCCAAGAATCTATATACACCAGTATCTTCAAAGGAATATATACACCATTACCTACAGCTTACAATTGCCTTCTTTATAAAGAATTTCCTTAATATGAAGCTCCTAATTTCTTTTGGCAATTCTTAGAATATGGGCTTCTAAAACTACAGCAAGAACACTTGCTGATGAACCCCTGATGCTAAAATATGAAGCAATGGATGATTCAATATGGACGTGTATACAAAAACAATGCTGAAAAAGATAGTCGTTTTAAGATATTCAAGAAGAATGTAGAGCGAATTGAAGCTTTTAATGATGCAGCAAACCAGCCTTATAAGTTGGGAATCAATGCATTTACAGACTTAATTAATGAAGAATTTAGAGCAGCTCGAAATGGTTTGAAGATTCCATTTTGTGAACCAAAAATTACCTCATTCAGATATGCAAATGTGACAGCAGTTCCAACAACTATGGATTGGAGAATAAAGGGTGCAGTCACACCAATTAAGGATCAAGGACAATGTGGTAAGTGGTCTAGCCTTACATTTTTATATATTTCCATATTATTAGTTCCACTAATTATTGAGAAGTACACGTAATTATCTTCTTGGACGCGACACTATCAGTTCACATTATCGTTATAATTTGTGGTCCTCTAACAATTTTTCTATACAAACAAACAGGGAGCTGTTGGGCATTTTCTGCAATAGCGGCAACAGAGGGGATTACCAAACTCCCAACAGGAAAGTTGATCTCCCTATCAGAACAAGAATTGGTGGACTGTGACAGAAAGAGTGAAGATCAAGGATGTGAAGGCGGTTACATGGAAGATGCATTCGAATTCATAGTGAAAAACAACGGCATAACAACTGAAACAACTTATCCATACAAAGCTGCTGACGGAAAATGCAACACAAAAAAGGAATCTTCCCATGTAGCAGATATCAAAGGCTACGAAAAAGTACCCAAAAAAAATGAGAAAGCACTCCTCAATGCTGTGGCAAATCAGCCAATTTCAGTGTCTATCGATGCCAGTGACTTTTCCTTCCAATTCTACACAGAGTGGAGTTTTTACAGGCACGTGTGGGACGGAGTTAGATCATGGTGTTACAGCAGTCGGATATGGAAAAGATGAAGATGGTACTAAATATTGGTTGATTAAGAACTATTGGGGTAGTAGTTGGGGTGAAAATGGATATATAAGGATGGAACGTGACATTGATGCTAAAGAAGGGCTATGTGGGATTGCCATGGATGCCTCTTATCCAACTGCTTAAGTATATACATTATGTATAGCCAAATCAAAGGCTTAATCTTTATTACTATTTTATATGTCAAGTGAATTGTTAAATTTTAGTTGATTATGTAAATTCCCACCTTGTGGGAATATACTGGGTTGTTGTTGTTGTTGTTATGAAAATGTGCTAAAGAAGCATGTCTTGTTGTGTGATATGCTCCATTTGGAAGCTGCTTCAAGCTTTATTATCTGCACATAAACTTGTGTTAAAAACTACATTATCAAGTAGATAATTCTGTTTGTGACACTGTAAATGAGCTAGCCCTTTTTTTGACATTCCCAAACTACAGTCACCAAAAATAAGGTTAATATGACACACGGCCGCTAAATTTTATTCACTATAACAACAAAATTATTTAACAAAAATAATAATAATTTATCAGTTTAAGTTACTAAATTATGTGTGAATTTTATATGACATCCATATCCACTACTAAAAAGTAAGCGGACACGGTCATATGCAATATAATATCCCAATTATGAGTCGGATTCGAACCCCCATTGGAACAACATGTAGGCGATTAGACAATGTAAGAGAACTATCGCTTATTATGGTAAGGCAAACATTTAAAAGGTTTTTGAAAAAATATTATGTCTAAATTCAAAAATATTAACTAACTTAGAAAGCAAGTAAAATGATCAATGGCTACAAGCATGGATATACGGGGAATTTCACTCAATTAATGATCCAATGTATTTAACGATATGAGCGAGTTTAAATTAATTAGCCTTGGATATTAATCCCTAAAAATATTAAGAGACTAAGTTCACTAAATGTGGCTACAAGTAGTTCAATCTTATCCCTAGGTAGAATCTATAAAATAAGGGTTAACGCCTCTAGTTCTTGTTAATTAATCTTTCCCAACCATAAATTATCTTTTCCAAGATTAATTTGAAGTTAACGGGCGAGTCCTAGGATTAGCTAGTCCCTTTGGAAACATTAAAGAACAAGAATAATTAAAGAAATAATAATTTATAAAATATTTACTGAAAATCATTCGATACAATAGCACAACAAGCAATTTAATCTACATTTTAATAAGAATATTCCAATAAACAACATTCAAGTGTTGATTACACACTTAGATATTAAATACAAAGCAAGAAAACAAAAAAAAAGGAGTAAAATGGGCAAGAAACTCTCAACTAAAAGCTTCAAATCTTCAAGTCCCAAGTGTGTGCAACAACCCTAGCTCCAAGACTTATATTCTCTAGTCAAAGAATGCCAAATATCTTTTCCAAATGAGCCGAGTCGAGTATTAAATGGTTTGGAAAAAAAATTTGAATTTTCAAATCTGAGCAGTTTTTCTGCCTAGTTCTTCTTCATTTTCGCGGACAAGGCCTCGCGTTCGCGAAGAAGAGATTTTCTGATCTTCGCGTTCGCTATTCATCCTTCGCCCTTGTGAAGGTTCGTCGATCAGCTGACTATAGCCTTCGTGGTCCTCCTTCGCAATCTCGAAGGGTAAATCACTATTTTTATTTTTATTTTAGCTCCTTTTTGGCTCGTTTTATTTGATTTCTTCTCCATTATTTCTGAATCACATAAAATCTGTAAAGTGAAAGTAAACGACATTAAACACACTATTTTATCAATCAAACATAGAAAAAATCTAAGATTAAAGACGAGATAAGTTGGTAAAATACCAAACCCCAAAACTTAAACTATTGCTTGTCCTCAAACAATTAAAGCACAAAAATCTCCTTCTAAGTAATCAACTCAATAGTGCGTCAACATCATACCAAGTTAATAAGTCTACTTTAAGCACAAACACATGACTTTAATTGGTACTAACAATTAGTCTGAGGCATCTGAATCACCAATAACTTCTTAAAAATTTCATTTCATTTCAAGTGTTCAAACACCAAGTTAATCAAAGTAGCAATCAAATCATGGCACTAAAGCTTCAAAATTTGCCTCTTTGTCACAAAACCACTTTTCTTTTGTTCATTCTTGTAATGACCCGACATATTATTTTGCTTTCTAGAATCTCGTTAATCTTAACAGACTCCATATATATTCTTTTACTACTGTAACTTGCAGGGATGGTTAGTTTGGTATTTGGAGGGGTTCGGGTTGAAATTGAAATACTTAGTTTCTTATTTTGGCTTTAAAAGTCTAAGTTTCACTTTGATCAATATTTTGAGTAAACGAACTCGACATTGGGATTTGACTATTCCAATAGGTTCATATGATGATTTCGAACTCGGTCGTATGTTCGGATTGAATTTCGGATGACCCGGAAGCGTTTCGATGCCTTATAGTAAAAGTTGGCTCATGGAAGGTTTTAAAGTTCTTTAAATTTGGTTCATTATTGGTTTTAGTATTATCGAGGTCCGTTTGGTATTCCGAGCATGGGAATAGTTAGATATGGTGCTTTAAGACCTGCACGTAAAATTTGGTATCATCGAGAACGATAATTCGTCGCGTTTGGAGAGATTTGCAAACTTGAAGCTCATAACATGATTCAATTTGATTTTGGGTGTGATTCTTAATTTTGTTGTTGTTTTATGCGTTTCGAGAGTTCAAGCAGGTCCGTATTAAATTTATGGACTTGTTTGTGCAATTGGACGGTGTGATAACCTGACCGGTCGTTTTGAGCTCTAGCACGTCGTTTGACAGTTTGAGGTCATGAGAGCATTACTTCAGGCATTATTACTTGCACGAATAGTCGGAATTAAATTTTGGGAAGTTCGAAATTGATTTGGAAAGAAAATTCTCATTTCGGAAGCTTTAAGTTGAAAGAATTGACTAAGATTTGATTTTTTTAGTAAACGACCCCGGAATCGAGATTTAAAAGTTCCATCAAGTTTGTATAATAATTTTGGACTTCGACGTATCTCCAGATCGGGTTTTTGATGATCTGTGAGCATTTGCCTATTGTGGAAGTTGACATTTCAGAAGAATTTCATAAATTTGGGTTGCAGTGCATTTCAATATTATTTATGTCCATTTAGGATTTTAAGTCTGGGAATAGCTATGTATGGTGATTCTAGTATTGGTAGCGCGTCCGGAAGTGGATTCGAAGATCCGTAGATCATTTTGGGTTATTTGGCGAAAGTTAGAAATTTGAAGGTTTTTTAGAAGTTTGACTGGAAGTGGACTTTTTGATATCGGGGTGGGATTCCAACTTCGGAAGTTGAAGTAAGTCTGTAATGTTGAATTTGACTTGTCTACAAAATTTAAGATCAATCAGACGTGATTTGATAGGTTTCGAAATCGAATGTAGAAGTTTGAAGTTCTAAAGTTCATTAAGCTTGAATTGGGGTGCGATTCATGATTTCGATATTGTTTGATGTGAATTGAGACCTCAAGCAGGTCCATATTATGTTATGGGACTGGTTTGTGGATTGGACGGTACCCCGGGGGCCTTAGGTGTATTTCGGGTTGGTTTCAGATCATTTCGGGTTGTTTTGCAAATTGATGATGTCGGTGTCTGATGTTGTTCTTCGCGTTCGCGAGGATCCTCTTGCATTCGCGAAGAATGATTTGGTTTTAGGGACTTTGTTCTACATGTTCGCAAAGAGATCCTCGCATTCATAAAGAAAGAAATCTCCGTTGCATAGGTCTAACTTCGGAGGCTCATATTTCGCAATTTAAAGATGGTTTTTATTTTAATTGCCTGTTATTTACAAATCAAAGAAAACAATTTCATAGTAAAAATAATTAGAGTATCACATTGAATACCTCTATAACATAACCAACTACGAGAATATATTTCAAAATCGGTCACTTAACCCTAGCTTGTACAACAAAATCACATACACAAACATTAACTATTTCATTTGGGGAAGGGGCTTAAGTATTTAATTTTGAAATATAAGGGGTGTAGGTGTAATCAAGTAAATTAAATAAAGTGAAGTCAAGCATTCAAAACGAAATAAATTAAAAATTCATACATATTAAATTCTATGAAGCTTATAAGAGAGAAATAAACTTAAACGTTTTTCAGTATTTGAGTTTTCATTATATAGGTGATTTTAGTATATAATTTTGAAATACAAGGAACATTACATTTACAAATAAGAAATATTATAGGGGTGTTTATTACAAATGTCTAGAATTGTGGAATTGAGAATTTCCTAATTCTTCCTAACGTCGGATTTCTGTTGCTTCCCGCGCCTAGTGCTCAACCCTACCTATATAAGTAGTACCAATCGGCAACAACTTTTTTACATTACATTAAACCCTTTGTTCATTACCATTCTTGAAGAGTGTTCTTGAAAGTATTTCCTTTTTGTTTTTTTCCAATGAAAAAAAGAAACATGAGTAGCAGCAGCCATAATTATGATCCAAATGATCCAATACTGGGGTTCAGGTTTCGACCCACTGATGAAGAGCTTATTCGCTATCTACTCAAATTCGTTTCGAGAAAGAATTTCTCGTGTGATTATATTCGAGTTGAGGATCTTTACGGTAATAAGAAGCCATGGGATATATTCAAAAACAATTTTCTGGGAGATGATGATACAAAGATAAACTATTTCTTTACTAAGTTGAAGAAAACAAAAGCGGGTGGTTCAAGGTTCAGTCGACGGCTGATCGGAGGAGACTGTTGGAAAGGACTTGATAAACACAAATCTGTTTTTAAAGGGTCAATGTTGGTTGGGTCCAAGAAAAGTTTTCGATATCTTGAAAAAGAGAAAAGTGCCGATCAAGGAATTAAAAATATTGTTTGGAATATGAACGAGTATACTCTTAATGACAACATACTAAAGGTGTTAAGACAACGAAATATACTTCAGCATGAGGATTATGTTTTATGTTGCATTAAGCGTAAATCTGTACGTGCTAATGATCATATGGATATAGCGGACAGTGGAAACAACGTTGTTGCTGCAGCTGTTATGGATACCATGCTTTCTACATCTCAAGAACATGACTATGTTGTTACAAGTTCTTCAGAGGATCAACGGACAGGTGTTCATGATTTGTGTACTTCCAATCAATTCTCATCATCCGAACATAATAATGCGTTTGATCAGTTGCAATTAGTGGATGTACAAGCGCAGAATTTTGAAGAGATGGAACCTTCAGTTCAAAGTCATGTTGAATATGTTGGAAGTTCTTCAAATCAATTCACACACTACTCACCTGATAATAATGGCTTTCAGTTGCAACAAGACCATAGTAATATTGAATGTGATGATAGGGCTACTGTTCCATCAACATTGGCTGACATAAATATTGATCATGTGGATATGAAAAAGTACGAGTGCCTCGGTAGTTTACTAGCAGAATATTCAAATAGTACTGCAGAACCCCAGTTGCCTGATGAATCAGGGAACAATCACATTATCATGAGTCCAATGGCTCAAGGAAGTAGTACTGCCATGGTTAATGAAGAAAACATTAATGCTGGATTTGTGTCTGATCAGTGGTCAAAAGAGCAAGTGCACAACATTGAAGAGAGGGCACCTATCAGTTTTACTGATATGTTAACATCATCAGATTATTATGCTGAGCCACCCAGTAGGCAGGCTCAAGGAAAATCAAATACTGCAGAATCCCTGTTGCCTATCTGCATTGATGAGCAGAACATCATGTGTCCAATGGCTCAAGGAAGAAGTAGTGCTAGATTTGTGTCTGATCAGTGGTCAAAAGAGCAAGTGCACAACATTGAAGAGAGGGCACCTATTACTTGTACTGGTATGATAACATCATCAGATTATTATGCAGAGCCATGCTTAGTTATAAACAGCAACGAGTACATCACAATGGATGAATTATTGGGTTCTGATGATGATGATGTTATTGCAGCGGACTTAGATTGGATGGCCACTAAGTAGGCAGGCTTCTTGAATCAAGTCATTAGCACATAAGCAAGAGACCAAGAGAAAATAGGAAGCAACTGACAGTAGTCTCTAATTTTAATTCACTCTATGTACTCTGCTTCTTGATTTTTAATGTAGGTAGTTTTGATTAATGTATAATGTATTAAACAAGATTTGATGAAGAATGATTACTTTGTATTTGCTAGTAATGTAAGAAAATGTAACACCTCATTCATGGTCACTTGTGCTCTGTGGGATTAATATCAGCTCAAACATACTGGCTGTCATATACAACCCCATGACAAAAAAAGAAAAGAAAAAGGAACGAGTTGAAAATGTTGATCCTCAAATAATTAGTTTCCATAACCTAATACAATGATACATGCCAACCTATATACAATAACAAAATAACCACCTTTCTATCCTTCACCATATTTCTTCAAATTGTCGATCATAAAACAAAAAAAAAAAACGAAAAGACAACATAATTAATCACAACTTAAAGAACACATGAATGTTGGGGACCTGATACATATCCACCCCCAGAGGAGAAATCACATACAACAAAAAATGGCAAAATGATGGTTGAACAGGAAAGAATATAAAAATTGAGAGAGCCAAAAGGCGAGTTCTGTTCTTCGAGATGTCAATACTCTGGCTTAAGTTATCTGATCTCATTGCCCATTTGTAAGGAACCATCCTTCATTAATTTCAAGCTGAGACTATTGTATCGTTCTCGTGAATACTGTCTTGATGCCTTCCTCCAATCGGTGCCAGTCTTCATCATTGTAGAGAATTCATCATAACTTATCCGTCCGTCCTGCATGAGAATGAAATGTAAGCACATGAAACATCATGAATGACTATTTTCTTTTTCCCAATCCCAGATCCATAGAATCAAAACAAAACATATAAGGAAAGAAGCTAGATGAGCTTTGTGACGTGAATATATTACTGACCTTGTCTGTGTCCACATCGTGCATAATAGCATTGATAACTTCTTCGCTGTTGGTTTCAATCTCGTCGGCTAAGGCCTCCCTCAACTCCTCAATCTCTATATAGCCAGTTTGGTTCTTATCAAAAAATTCAAACGCCTTTTTCAGGTGCTCATCATTTGCCATCTTTCTTAGGTGGACTGAAATAGCAACAAACTCCCCATAGTCCAAAAATCCATCTTTATCAACATCACCCTGTGAATATACCACCGATTAGTTTCCTGTGTTTCTCACAAGTAACATTATATTACGTACTTTGATTGGATGCAGGAAACCTAACAGCAGCAGTAGAACATTGATTTATTTTTGTCTATTTTAATGTTTTCAGATGGTTCAAGGATTCAACTAGGTAATAAAACAGGTAAACAAGTCGAATAGAATTTTAACACTTACAACATCCATAAGAATATGTACATCACTTTCAGGAATTTGATGGCCAAGTTTCTGCAACCCAACTCTCAACTCGTTAACATCAATCTTCCCTTTGTTACCTATATCCATCAATTGGAATCCTTCCTTTATTCCAGCCACTTCGTCCACTGTCAAATGCTCTGCAATCACCTGTGAGGTAGAAAGGCAATTTATCGAAGAATATTAGCAGCTGCTACGAGAAAAACATTCACAGTAAAGAAAGAAAAGAAGAAACATCAATCTCTTGCTCCTTTTACAAAGAGTTGGAATCGCACCCTTAAAGCTCTTTTCTTTAGCTTGTTCATCATAGAAAATTGCTTGAGCCTTGCTTTCACTGTTTCACCCAAAGAAACATTTGGAGCCTTCTTTGCATTTTGTATCCACGGATGATCTGTAAGCAGTCAGAGATCAAAAAAAGTTAAACTACGAGGAGCGATGAACTTTCACTTGGCATAAGAAGTAAATCACTTGAATTATTTTAGCCAGTGGTTTACCTAGAACTTCTTGAGCAGTAAGTCTCTTGCTAGGGTCAGGGTTAAGCATCTTCTTCACAAGGTCTTTTGCATTGTCGGAGACCTTAGGCCAAGGGTCCCTTTTGAAATTCACAACAGAACGAATGATCGCTTGAGCAACACCTTGTTCAGTTTCTGCAATGATACAAAAAGAAATGGCGTAAGTTAACAGTTAGATAAAATACTATAACCGCATCACTTTAAATAACCTTCTTACTTCAACAGTTATCGTGGAGTATAAACTAAAGGAGCTAGTATAAATTATTAGTCAATCACAGTTAGCTTGGAAACAGATATTCGTATCACAATTAATAAAGCAAAAGAAATTCCAATGAGAAATTTATTGATCAGCAATGTTTTGTTTATGAATACTTACTATAAGATAAGAGCAAGCTATTTTGGAGGTTTAAAGTATCAATTTATAGGGCAAGGATCGGTACTGATGGAAAGTCAAGATACATTTCAGCAAGTCATTTTCAAAGGGTAAATATCATGTGTCCTGTCCCAAAAATTCAAAAAGTAAAAGAACTGCAATACACACAAAAAATACTCCATATAATCTACATAACAAAAAGTTGTCCCTTTTTACTCTAAGAATCTCATTTTAAGAATTCTTCTGTTTGCCAGAGACAAGACAGATGTGGAAGAATTACTTTCCCTCGACACAGAGAATATGGAATAAAGAGATTGCATCACCAAATAGTCTGGTGAAGAAGTACCTTTGTGCTCTAGAATTGACAGTAAAATTGCACTCTTCTTTCTAAGATGTAACAAGCCTCAGGCCTGTTTCAAAATTTTCTCATAGAATCAGTGGCGTACGCAGGATTTTTCAGAGACGGTGTCACTATTTCTAGCAATGAGTCCGTAGGAGCCAAAAAATATTTTGTGGAGCCAAGGAAGTTTGAACCTAAGATCTCTCATAGCAAACTTGAAGCTCTCAACAACCAGACTATTGAGCTATTACAATGCAAGTGGTGTCACTTTTCATGATTTTATCTTGTATTTTTGTTTTACTTATTACTTTTCTATATATAAATACTAAAAAATTTCGACAAAGCGGTATCCCGTGACACCGCTTGGGTCCATGTAAATCCGCCCCTGTATAGAATTGTCAAGGAGTAGTAAGTCCCCTTTAGTGTCTTCCACCCAAGAAAAAAAGAGACCTAATGATCCTAATACTGAAATATCGAGAGAGGGGTGGGATGCAGGCTGCCCTCTGGGTGGAGAATTTGTCGGATCTGACCAGCAGTAGAACAGCAACATGCAAACTATTTCGTAATGTGAATCACCAATAATTTACCCTACAAGAGTAAGGACACTAACCTGCCCAGAAAGGCGGAACACCACACAGCAAGATGTAGAGAATTACTCCAGCACTCCATACATCTACTTCTGGACCATAGTCTCTCTTCAGCACCTCGGGAGCCATGTAATATGGACTTCCCACAATTTCATTAAATCTCTCACCTGTAAAACCAACACGACAGCTAACAATGAGCATAATGTTCAATTATTCAAATGCAGCAAGATATAAATATTAGGAAACTTACCAGGCTTAAAGAATACTGAGAGACCAAAGTCAATTGCCTTCAATGGTGCTGTCTCTTTCTTGTTTTCAAACAAGAAGTTTTCAGGTTTGAGGTCACGATGCATGACCCCATGCTTATGGCACATCTGTAACCAAAAAAAAGTTAATCAAAATGAGAAGAATGTCAAAAAGAAATGGTAAATTTGCATCTTGTCAAGCAGTTAATCTATTTCATTTTACAGGTGCCGGATAGTTGATCTTTGTTTACTGAATAGACACAAGATCTATGGGACAAATTGTGCAAGGAAATCATATGCCAATTACTCCGCCAAAAGTCATTTTCCCAGTGGGACGACGTACACCATGAACTGACTCGGAAATGGCAATTTATGAGAAAACGAGGAAAGGCTTAAACTATCTCACTCCTTTTTAATTTTATAAATCCTAATTGCCAAGGGATAGTTCCCTTTATAGAAAGCTGATCTACTTAGCATGACACTAGTTTTCTCATTCCTCGACATGATTAAACACATTCATATATCACTAGCACCCTAAAATCATATTAAGCAAGCATGATTCATTAAACCGTTGAGACAATTCTCACATTCGACATTGCAAATAGATAGTTCAATCTAAACAACACTATGAAGAGTTTACCAGTAAATAAAACACAGGTTATCTTAAAAACAAGAAAAATCAAATCTTCACCTGAATCACTTCAACAATTGTGCGAGTCACAGCAGCTGCTGCCCTCTCAGTATAATGCCCCCTTGCAACAATCCGATCAAACAGTTCTCCACCCTCACACAATTCCATAACAATATGGACTGCATCATGATCCTCATAAGTATCCTTTAAAGTGACAATATTAGGATGCTTAGGCAAATGCTTCATGATCTCAACTTCTCTCCTTACATCCTCAATATCCACTCGAGTCCTGAGTTTCTTCTTCGATATCGATTTACAAGCATACACTTCTCCATTTGCTTTGTCAGTACACAAATATGTAACCCCAAATTCACCTCTGCCAAGCTCACGACCTAGTTCATATGTTGCCTCAATATCAGCTCCAGTCGGATTGTCTAACACATAGGACTTGTATCCACCATTCCCATGGGCATAATCAACAGAAAATGGATTTGGCTTATTTTTTCCCCTTTTCTTCCCCTCTGTATCTGAAGTTTTTGGTGATGCACAACAATTACCCATGATACGGATCTTCAAAACCCAACTTCTTCTTCAAAAATTTCAGCCAAAGGGGTCTCAAGATCCTAACTTTCCCACCAAACTAATACAACAAATTCTTCAAAAGCCAAGATCTTCAAAATTTTCAGTCAAAAGGGTCTAAAGATGATAACTTTTTCACCAAACTAATACAACAAAAAGCTTCAATTCTCACAGGTAAAGCTCCAAACTTCACCAAGCTTATCTTCACCTAAAAGGGTCTCAAAATTTTACCTTCCCCAACCAAATCAGCATAAAAATCTCAAACTTTCACAGCTAAAGCACCAATTTTTACTGTGCTGATCTCCACCCAAAAGGGTCTCGAGATTGCCACTAGACACTAGTCAAACAGCAATCAAGATCCAACTTTGCTAAGTGATTTACAGAGAATCAAGAAAAGGGGCAAGTCGGGTTTCTTGGAATCTGAAAAACTTCAAAATCTCAGATCTCCAAAAACCCAATTGGGGTTTCAAACTTTAAGGTAAAAGGGGGCAATAAACCGTGAGGTTCTTGAATTTTAAGAAATGAAAAAAGGGGGTGTTTGTGGATCAAGAAGAGGATATGAATAGGAATTTAACGTGAGAAGAAACTCAATATAAACAAGAGAGGAGTGAGAGAGCAATGGTCAAAACTGGTTTCATGGAAACTTCCCTCCAATGCCTGTTGCTCCACAATCTGTGAATGTGTTTTTCGGCCTATTCTTTTTTTCCTAAATTGTCCAAATTAAGGACCACATTGGAATAGACAAAGTGGAAAATAAAAATGTCAAACTTTTTGTAACAAATGCATATGGGTGAAAAAGCATTGGCTATTACTCCATCCATATTTTAGTGGGTACCAAAAAAAACTATTTTTTTATTTGAAAACGACATACCTTTATATAATAATAGTAATTACAAAAAATATATATGACTTATTTTATATTACAAATTCAAAAATATTTACTATTTTCTTAACTTATGTACATAAACAAATAAGTTCATACAAATTAAAATTGTGAGAATATTAAATTACTTCACACAAGTGCACCTTCTCGTCTCTTTTGTTCAAGTGCTCATCAGTAGGAGTAAGGAGCTGAGGGCGGTAAGTATTCATTTTTTTTCTTAATCAAAGATTTTGATCCTTTGAAAGATTAATTTTAGTAGAAAGTGATTTACCTTTTAAACTTAAATAATTGGCCTAATGCAGATAACAATTATTTTTCTAGTTTTCTAAGTTAATTATTCCCTTTAAATTTGAAAATCAATTCAATACAATTTAATTGTTACTCATCGTTTCATAATGTATGATATTGTACTGTATCGTTCGATTAAAATAATATTTGAATAGATTGTATCGTTTGCCATCGTTTTATGCTATCATGTAGAAATTGAGATTTTATCGTAATAATATTATCAAATGAATTCAATGATTCCCAACTCATTTTAAATTATAAATTTTTCGGAAATTATTTGTTTTGCTTTAATTAATTAACAAGTTTTAAAACTCACCTTTCATCAATTTGGTTCTCTCAAATAGTACTAAAATATTAAAAGTCTGTAGCCCAGATTAACCAATCTCTTCTAGACTGAGTACGAGCAGAAAAATTCTATGCACATTGGTCTCGTCATTTTTCAATTACCAAACTAAATCAATTGTCTCTGATTTTTAAATTTACAAATCGAATCAAACCAAATCAAACCAACAAAAGTCGGATTTTTCAATCTCGGATTTTCTCGAATTTTTCAATTTTCTCGGATTTTTCCGATTTTTCCTGCAAAATCTTCATAGCATAAAATATATAATTTGTGCTCTAATATTTTTATTTCCTAGTTGGATAAAACTATATAAGATGTTACCCAATATTATAATACAAAATAATGTGAGATGATCATGATTATACTAAAATATATACTCAACAAATTGCATAAAATAAATATTACTAATTAATAAATAATAATAAAAATAAAAATAATCTCAGAGTACTAATCCACGCTAAATAAGTACTATAATAAGTACTAAGTATTAATTATATAACTAAAAGATATTAAAAGTATGTTATGCATTTTCAATATCTAAACAAAACTAAAAAATAAACCTACAATACTATTGTTATTCCTAATATTGATTGATTATTTTCTTTGTTAGCATTAGTATTGAATTTGATTTTACTTTGGGCATTATTAAAGTTACTAACTATTATGGGCTATGAAATATATTTGAACATTCAAAAGTTTTAAGTCCAAACTTAAAATAATACATTGAATACGAAAACGTTTAAAAATTATTTATAAATTTAATTATACATACTTTTTTATGTAAATATTATTAAAACTTGTATAAATGTAATGTCGGTTAGTTTGGTTCGGTTTGATTTTTTAGTTAAAACTAAATTAAACTAATTATAGTCGATTTTTTTTTACACCAAATCAAATCAAACCAAACCATAACCGAAAATATTTTTCTCAGTTTGATCTGAATTATTGATTTGATACGGTTTATCATTTTTTTTTTGTATTTGTATACCCCTGCTGAATGATCAGGAGTCCAGAAAGATAATGAGTGTAGCAAATTCATGTTTGCAATTTATATCTACTTGTAATTAAGCATGTTGCCTTTTATGAAAAAATGTTCACTTCATTATTCCTCCATACTGATTACAGGGTCTCTGTTGTTTCCTTATTTTTTCCCTTCTTTTTTTTTCTTCTATTTTTGGCGTAAACATGCTAAAGCCGATGCACAAATGTAGTACTGTATGATTTTATTATATCAAAAAGTTGTTTCATTCTTGTGCCTTGGTGCAGGTAATTTGTCGATGATATAGTATTGATTGACAAGACGCATAGCAAGAGGTTTGGAGACAGACCTTAGAATCTAAAAGTTTCAAGCTGAGTAGAATTAAGATAAAATACTTGCAGTGCAAATTTAGTGACGGGACCCATGATGCAGACCTAGAAGTTAAGATTGATGCTCAAGTTATCCCCATGAGAGCGAGTTTTAAGTATCTTAAGTCTATTAGCCAGGATAACGAAGAGATTGACGAACATATCGCACATCGCATCGGAGCAGGATGGATGAAGTGGAGGCTCGCTTCCGGTGTTTTGTGTGATAGGAATGTGCCGCTAAGAATTAAGGGTAAGTTTTATTGAGTGGTGATTCAACCGGCTATGTTGTATGGAGCTGAGTATTGGTCAGTCAAGAACTCCCACGTGCAGAAGATGAGAGTACCAGAGATGAAGATGTTGAGATGGATGTGTGAGTGTACCATGTGAGATAGGATTAAGAATGAAGCTATCCCGGACAGAGTGGGAGTAGCCTCCGTGGAGGACAAGATGCGAGTCGAGGCTCAGATGGTTCGGACATGTTAAGAGAAGAAGCATTGATGCTTTTGTCAGGGGGTGTGAGAGCTTGGCCATGGAGAATTCGAGAAGAGGTCGAGGTAGGCCTAAGAAATACTAGGGAGAGGTGATTAGGCAGGACATGGCTCTGCTTCAGCTTACTGAGGACATGACCCTTGATAGGAGGGTGTGGAGGTCGAGGATGAAAACAGAAGGTTAGTAGGTAGTTTATGTTTGTTCACTGATAGTCTTAGTAGCATACATGTCTCTTCATATTCTTAGATTTTTATTACGTTATTTGGTTTTATTCTCCGCCTCTGGTATTGTATTCCATGTTGCTATTATTTGGTATTACTTATCCTTTATCTCTCCAGATGATCTGTGTATTGTATTGTGCCCCCTTATGGTAGTTACTGGTCGATATTATTGCATGTCATTTTATTTATGGTTTATGTTTAGATAATTATTTATGTGATTTCTGCTGGAGTTACTAATGCTCTTTTCTTTTTATTTTTATTTTTCTTTTCCTTTTACTCAGCCGAGGGTCGATTGGAAACAATATCTCTGTCCTTTCGGGTAGGGGTAAGGCTTGTGTACGTATTACCCTCCCTAGACCCCACCTTGTGGGACTATACTGGGTAGTTATTGTTGTTGTTTTTATCCTTTATCTCTCCCTTTTCTTTTCTCTTCCATCTATCTTCCTTCCTTACTTTCCTCTTTTTCTTCTTGCCCTTCCTAATCCAAGGGTCTATTGGAAACTATATCTCGACCTGCATTAGGGGTAAGGTATGCGCATTGACTACCCTACCCAGACTCCACCTATTGAGATGGGTAAAAGTTACACTCATATATATATATATACACACACTAAAGGGTGTTTTGTCACTTCATGCCGTTTCTCTAAGAATCATTGCCTCCTCATAGGCTGCACGCTGTATCTAATTGGTCAAACAATCGGGGAATTTGACTTTGGATACAATGTTTACAGTAATAATACTCTTTCCTTCCTAATCTATATTGTATCTTCTATATCTTCTATATCTTAATAAAGCTCTCTCCTTAAGTTAAATAACAGCCTAAAAAAATCACATACAATAATTAGTTACTAATTATATATATATATATATATATATATATATATATATATATATATATATATATATATATATATATATATATATATATATATATATATATATATATATATGTATAATTAGTTATAATAAAAAATAAAAAATATAAACATATAAAAAACTAACTTTCCATTCAAACTGGATGGGAGTAATTTAAGTTGTAATTTTTAAATTATTTATAAAAAGAACAAAATAAAAATAAAATTAGCAATAATAAAAAAACGAAAAAAAGAAGGAAAAAAACTACCTATTCGAATCGGGGAGTAATTGTAAGTTAGTGTTTTAAAAAAAAAAATTACCATTTCAAAATGAGGAGTAGTTACAAGTCGAAGTTTTAAAATAAAAAAATAAAAATAAAGCAAAAAAATAACTTTTGATTCAAGTTGTGGAATAGTTTCTTTCTAATATTGTAGTGTGTGTGAGAGAAAATTAATTACTTTATTTGAATTAATAAATATATTATCTTATAATTAGTTATCTGCATCATACAAGATAACAAATAAATAAAAAGGCCAAAATGTGAAAGACAACAAAAATGTAAAATACAATAAAAATCGCCAGCACTTCTTAACAAAATACTATCAGACTAGCTGAGAAAACGATAAGAAACGCTCTACTACCCCTAAACACAACTGTGAGATAAAGTGCAGTTTACATAAATACTTTACCAGTTAAATTAGTATTAAATATCTTTCTAAAGAGTGTGCAAAACATATAAACGGGAAGTAGTAAAATAAAGAGCAAAAATGCTTACTTCTCAAGAATCTCAAACTTCCATAAAAAGTTAAGAGAAAACAACGAAAAAAATAGATTTAATTTCTTGTTGAGACTATTAATTTTTGGTTGGCATAATAATATTTAAAAAGGGGTAAATCTCACTCATATAATGTTAGGGACCTTATGGTTTTGTATTGTTTAAGTCAAAATTGGCATGTTGTGGAATATTTCTTCCTCTTTTTTTACCACAAAATAAGATATAAATATTTTAAATAATTGAATAATCTCATCCAATTAGCTTATTGACTAATTCAAACTAGCGTATTCAATTGGCAATTTGGCGTTGCCGGCCCAGTGGTTGAATCTCAGTTCATTTTCTTTAGAAATAATGTGTATTAGGTCAAAGTCCACGGAAACCTATTCCCCCTTGACCGACGGGAGAACACAATCATTGAAATCTGAGTCAAAGTCGAACTTGTTTACTCTTTCAACTGTATTTTACGTATTTCTGATACCGAATACTGTTATTTTTCTGCGTTTTCTAACACCTAGCGTCGCAATTTTATTTTAGGGTACAAATTGGTTCAAGGCCTCCTTTTTTTTTTCTCTTTAAATTTGAATCCGAGTATATCTCTGAATATTAAGATATATATTAAGATTAGATATTTATATTTGAATACATATTTAAATATTAAAATATGTACAAAATATTTTAATATTATATAATTAAAATTATTTATTTTTCAATATTCAAATGTATAAAATTTATATATATTTAAAATTTACAAAATAAAAAATTCAAATAAAATACTTAAAATTTTAATATTTATGAATAAAATTTATTTTAAAAATAATATGATGATAATGATGATGGCTAACGATGATGCTTGTGGATGCTGACTGGAGCTGACAGTTGGTGGTGGTTTTGGTTGATGGTGATGGTTTTGGATAGTAGTTAGTGGTAGTTATGATTGAGGAAGGTGGTAGCGAGTGTTGATAGTTTATAATGGTGGACGGTAGCAGCTATGATCTTGCTTTTCGAAAATAAACAAAATTTCATAAAAAGTAAGGACAGATGCAGAGACTTAATGGAAGCTATTTTAGCAGATGGAGTTAAATGCGTTGATAAAGGAATCTTTACATCGAAGCTTCAGAAAGAGAAAGAATGAAGTGAAGGTGTGACAACCTGATAAGTCATTTTAAGTACTAGCCCTTATTTTCGTGTTTGGAGACCTCTTAGCTTCATTTGATATTTTTTTATTTGCATGCGTAGCCCCGTGTTGTTTTTCGGAAAGTTTTTATGCTAAAAGTTTAAAAAATGACTTTTTGGCTTTAAAAATAACTTGAGTTGACTATGGTTATTATTGGATAAACGACCTCATATCGATGTTTTGCCGATTCTGGTAAGTTTGTATTATAATTTTGGACTTGGACGTATGCCCATAATTGAATTCGGAGGTCCCTAGGTTGATTTGCTTGTTTTACCGAAAGTTAGCAAATTGAATGTTTGAAATTTTTCTAGGTTAGACCTTATATTGACTTTATGGTTGTCGGGTTCAAATTTTGGTTTTGGGCCTTAGATGCTATCTAAAACGTGTCTGCAAAATTTGGTGTAATTCCAAGTTGGTTTAATAGGAATCGAATGCTTGGTTGTATTTCTAGCTACCCTTGAGTTTCCTTTTGGAATTTAATGGGTTTTCATGATCGGTTCTTGTAATTTGATATTATTTTGATGATTTGAAATATCGAGCAAGTTTATATGATGTTATTACATTTATGTGTATGTTTTGTTTGGAGCCTAAGGTGCTCGGGTCAATTTCAGAAGCATTACAACTAAGTTTGGATGGATTGAAGATAACTGGTGTTTTGCATTTCCTGGTGTTCAGTTCTAGATTTGGCTCGCATTTGCGAGGTTGCTTTTGCAGTCAAATGATTGGATTTGCGATGAGGGGCTAGGCATGATAGTCTTCGCATTTATAAAGAAATGTTCGCGATCACACACCGCCTAGGATTCACTTTTGCGATGGCTTGGTCACATTTGCGACTGAAGAGTGGACTTAGGTAGGTTCGCAAATGCGAACTTTAATCGCATTTGCGGGTGGTTATCGTAAATGCGATATTTTTGGCATTTGCGACTTATGTAGCTTGGGAACACATTTTGCATTTACAACTTGTGTTTCACATTTATGATGGTGATAAGCACAAAACACAACACAGAATTAATGTTCGCTAGCCGAAGATTGTATAGTAAAAGTATCGTCTCCACAAGAATTGAATTTAAAGAATGTTCAAATATCTTATGGTTTTCTTCTATACATGTTGATAAATACTCGATTGAGGTAATTACTAACTATAATTAACTACTAAATTAAAATTATGATTAACTTAAACTGATCACAAAGAGTGAGAGTTGAACTAAATCGGATTATAAGCAATATGAGAAATAAGGGCCGTGATAGGATATATGTAAGGTAGCTACTCGGGATCTAACTCTAGTTGAATTCGCTTCGTGAATCCACTCGATGATTAGCATAAATTTAAGGTCAAGATTCATCTCTCGATTAAATCTATATACTACAAATGAATTAATATGAGTAATGTGAAGATATGCAAGAACATATTAATGGACTAATATTTAGGAAAATATCTCTCGAATATTATCATAACTTGATTTTATTAACAATTCAAAAATCTCTCTCGATTACTTAGAAGAATCAATAAATTAAACCAAATTAAATAATGCAAAGATAATCATCAAAATATTACTCTTTCGATTAAATAAATCGATGAATAATTTCACAATCAATTCAAAGATTCATAAACTTATTCAAATAATTAAGCTGGAGTTAAATCTACGAATAACGCTCAAAATATCATATCCATCAAAATTCAAGGGAAGAACTACTCCATAGATACGGAGAAAGTCATCATAAATAAGTTTCAGAACATAAAAAATATCAAAAATTACTTTATGATTTAAAATTTCATATTGCACTGATTGTTGGTAAGAATATTGATAAAATTTTGTGTCTTCAAGCCATGGTAGATCTCAAAAACTTTCCTAGGTCGAATCCCCTTAAAAAATCATGTTTACAATGTAGACTTAAATATCATTTCTAAGCAGAAATAGGATTAATTGGGCGAAAAATTGCACAGGCGCGCTGCATTGAGATACGCACTATGCGTAGCGTTAGTGGCCTTTTTCATAGACCTGGACAATTTCATTCTGCTACTCTTTTCTCTTGCGTAACGATGAATTAGGAGGTCACCTAGTGTGAACAAGTAAACTTGAATTTCACAATATTAGAGGATTCAATTCCTTAACATGATGAGAACCTCAAATAAAATTAAATTTTAGCGAATAATTGGTGCAAAGTAACCAAAAATTTATGATTATAGTTGTAACGACCCGACCGGTCGTTTTAGAAAATTACGCCCCAATCCCTAATTTAACTGTTCCCCCAAGTTCATTTCTGCTATTGTGGGTTGCTGGGAGAGTCGGTTCTAAAAATTTGAGCATTTTGGGACACTTAGTCCCTAAATAAGAGCTTTGAAGCTAGAAAATGGCCCGTAGCCGAAACAGTGTTAAGACGATCTCGGAACGGAAATCCGATGGTTCCATTAGCTCCGTTAGGTGATTTCGGGGTTGGGAGCGCGTTCGAAATGTATTTTGGAGGTCCGTAGCTCAATTAGGCTTGAAATGCCGAAGGTTAAAATTTTGGCGAATCCGAACGATAGGTGAGATTTTGATCCGGGGGTCGGAATGGAATTCCGACAATTTCTGTAGCTTCGTTATGTGATTTTGGATATGTCCGCAAATTTTCAAGTCATTCGGACGTCGTTTGGTCGGGTTTTTGATCGAATATGCAATTCGGAAAGTTTTAAGAAATTTAGGCTTGAATTCGATGTGAATTATGGGTTTTGATGTTGTTAGACGTGTTTTGATGATTAGAATAAGTTCGTATCATGTTTTGGAATAGGTTGGTGGTTTTCGTTGGGATCCCGGGGTCTCGGGATGAATCCGGGGGTCCAATCGGGCTATTTCATGCATTTTGGAAATGGTGATAACTGCTGGTGTGTGCTGCAGACGAATGCTCTATGCGATCGCAATGGGCTAATGCGATCGCTTAGAAGGTTTTGGAGAGGCCAAGTATTTGTTCTATGCGATCGCGGGCATGGATATGCGATCGCATAGTTCTGGAAAGTTGTGCTCTGCGATCGCGTACAGTCCTATGCGATCGCATAGTGTATAGAGAAGAGGGGTCCCAGGTCCAGCTTTTGTCCTATGCGATCGCGGAGCAGGGTATGCGATCGCATAGGCATATTTTGGTGAGCATTGCGATCGCATTGAGGACTATGCGATCGCATAGAGTAGTTTGGCGAGGGTCAAAAATTTGTTCTATGCGATCGCAACAGGGATCATGCGATCGCATAGAGTAAAAATGTCTGGCAGTGACTTAAGTCCATAAACATTTCAGCCGCGACCCATAAATCAAAAACGCCATTGTTGAGCTCCAAGAGAGGACTTTGAAGGGGAAACGCTGGGATATCATCGGGAAATCATCGGGGGTAAGTTTCTTGACCTTAATTCGTTGGTTTATCATGAAATCCATGATTATTTCACTGAAATTGGAAGATTAAAGGTGGGTTTGAGCCCTAGGCCTAAATGTTAAAAAATCTTTGATTTGAATGGGCAAACGGAGTCCGAATTCGATAAATTTTATATGCACGGACTCGTATTGAGACAAGGAACCCGAATATATAATTTTCGTGATTTTTCGATAAGCGTACCGGAAGTCGGGTTTTGGCAACTTGTGGGTTTTGGTGTATTTTGAGTTAATTTGATTGGGTAATGCCCAATTGACCTATTTTGATGTGATTCTATTGATTTTTTTATCGGATTCTACACCTGTGGAGGCCGACATTCGCGGCAAGAGAGTTGTTTCATAGCGGTTTTGTACCGGAGTCGAGGTAAGTGGCTTGTCTAACCTCGTGTGGGGGAATTTTCACCCCTAGGATATTATGTGATAGTTTAAATGCCTTGTACGCGAGGTGACGGGCGTGTACATGCGCTGGTTGTTGAACACGTACTTTATTTCAAATGTTCGATGAGCGATATTCCTGTCTTTGGTTGTTAATTTGATACTTTTACCCGGTAGTGGTTAGAAAAGCATGATTAGGTAGCACTTAACTGTTTAGTTGCCTAATTGCCTTATTTGAACTCCTTGATAATTATTGGCACTATTTTTCGGTGAAGTTATAGTTAAGTATAATTATTCTCTCTGTGGATTCCTTTATTGGCTGTGCTTGTGGACTGCGGGTTCGATTCCCGGAGACCCAGGGCTGTGGGTTCGATTCCCAGAGATCCTGAGATTTATTGAGATGTGGACTACGGGTTTGATTCCCGAGATCCCGAGTTATTGGTAGGGACTACGGGTTTGATTCCCGAGATCCCGAGTTATTGGTAGGGACTGCGGGTTCGATTCCCGGAGATCCTGAGTTATTGAGATATTATTCCCGAGATCCCGAGTTATTGGTAGGGACTACGGGTTCGATTCCCGAGATTCCGAGTTATTGGTAGGGACTACGGGTTCGATTCCCGAGATCCCGAGTTATTGGTAGGGACTATGGGCTCAGATTGTGCTAATACTACACTTCTGTGCATTTTTGCACAGGTCCAGATTTTGAGCAAGAGCAGCAGCAATAGAGTACTAGCGGGAATTCTGTACTTCCGAGACCGAGGTATCTTGCAGGCGTCCGCAGGCCCGACGTCTCGTCTATTTACTTATGTTATTGATGTGGTCTCATTGTTCCGAGACAGACGGTTATTATTTATTTTCTTTCAGACCATTATGTGTAGTAATCCTTAGTAGTTCGTTGTGAGCACGTGATTTTTGCCTTACTTGAGAAGTACTCCCGGAAAATTCAAAAATAAAAATAGTTTCGTGTTGGGTATGATTTTTGTGATTTTTGTGTTATTTTTATCTTTTGTGTGCACGTTTATTTATTTAAATTAAAAAATATAAAAAAAAATATATATGCTAAGTTTTGCATTTTTCAGCGTTTGATATCGAAGTCATGTGATTTACATTTTTGGGTGATATGTAATCGTGTGCGTTAATTGTAGTAAAAAACAGCGGTGTTATAGGTTGGTATATATACATATGTGTATATATATATATATGTATGTATATATACATATATATATATATACATACACACATGTACATAATACATCATGAAGATCCGAGTTGGGCCAATTTTAGTCTAAAAGTCAGGCCCAAGTGAATTGTTTCTGATCTGGCCCAAGTATCCGTCCAGTTTCAGCCGGTAACGTTTGATCTGGACCGTTGGATTTTATTATCCAACGGCCCAGATTAATCCGTTAATTCCAAAATTCAGCCAGCTTAGGACTTAACCAAACGGCACCGTTTGGTTTAAGTGAGAGGATCCTGATCGTTGATCAAGTTTGATCCAACGATCAGGATTTAACTACTCAAAATGTATATAAACCCATTTCCATACCCCGCCCCCCCAAGCCAGACCCCCCCTTCTCCCTTCGTCTCCCAAAGGTCCTTAGAGACCAGGCGTAACGCCGCCGTCCGCCACCTTGCGCCGCCTGCCGGAAATCGCCTCACGGCGGTTCCGGTAGGCCAATCGAACCCAAACCAACGCCAAAACCTTCCCCTTACCTTCCCCATCACGATCCCAGCTTCCATTAACCTCGAATCTTGCCGGAGCTCCTCGAATCTTCATTTGAAGATTCGAGTCAACTCGAACTTACGCCAAATCACCCCAAACTCACCCCAAACCCTCCCCGTACCTCCCTCATACCCATGCTAACCTTGGTTTGCTTCGAATCTAACCAGAAATACAAAAGCCCCAAATCCCACCTTCAAGAACCCTAGAATTCGAAAACTAGGGATTTGGTCGGAATTAAAGCAAATTGAAGATAATAGATTTTAATTGGAAGGTTTTCGTTCGAAAATATTTCAATTAAAATCTATTAACTTCAAAAGAAGGCAATTTCAAGTCTCCTCGAGCCCAAGTCCGTGCGTTTTCATTTCTCTTCTCACTGTTTAAGGTACCTTTCTGTCTATTTCCGATTTTTATCTATTAGTATAAGTGTCTATTGATTCCATTCTTTTAGTTAAGTTAGCTACTTTCTCTGTTTTCGTTTCTCCTCCTAATCAAGACCTTTTTATTTGGTCAAATCATTTTCTTTCTGATATGTTCGGCTCATTGTTGTTGTTGTGATTACATTGTGTTCAATCTAGTTAAATTCGTCGAATAGTTGACTCGGATTGTTGCCCCCTGATTCTGCCCCTAGGCATAAGTTGAATATCGATTATTCGTTGTCGATTATATAGCTCGTAATTGATTAAACGAATGTCGCCATCTAATTGCGTAGGTTTGATTATTTGAAATTCTGGATAGTTGATTAAGCTATTGAATCGAATTGGGGTGCTGTGTGATTTGAAATTGAAATAGGTTTAGGATAAATTGGTTATAGCTGAATTGGGACCATATGGTTTAGAGTTAATTCAAATAAACCTGGCCAGCATGTTGGAGGGACTGTCAGTAGGTTTGTTTATCACTGTGTGTGCAGTGTAATTGGAAAACATAAGTAACATGGGAGCTATCTGGCAGGGTAAGGGGTTTTGAATAGAAAAACAGGTTACTAGTACGCTTTTGGATTAAAAAAATGAGATTTAAACATTAAGTGATGGGTTGGGCAGAGAATATTAGGGCAAGAAGTTTATTTTACATTCTTAAGTGCTCTTAAGAGCTGGACAGTCAGTACACATGTGGAGGTTAAGCAGGCTGGCCTGGCCTTTAGTTTTGGTTATAAATAGATAGACACATTTAGAGAAAAGGCAGATTATAGAGGGAGATTTGAGAGCATCCTGGAGAAGCAAAAACAGTAGCATATTCGTAAACACTTGAGAGGATATACATAGAGAGGTTGGAGAGTACACTGAGAGTGACAAAAAGTCACTGTTTCATTGGTTCTTAGTCACTGTTGGTTGAGTATTTGGCCATTGTTGTAGTGTTGGTTCTTTGTTAGTCGAGTGTTGCTGCCTGGGCTTCGCTGTGTGGGGGCTGTTGGTCTCTTAGTTGTGGTTGTCTTTGCTGTTACTTCTTAGCTCTCATGCTATTGTTGTTGGTTTGCTTCACTGGTGGGATTTTGGTGCTGTGATTGCCTCTTGGCTTTTGTTTTTGTTCTATCTCCTGGTTGTTGCCTGGTGCTGTTTGTTGTTGGTGTGTCGATTGGTTGTTAATCCTGCTGTTGGGATTGTGGTTGGCCACTGGTTGCTGTTATTATCTTGGTTGTTGCTGTTGCTGTGTATATAGTGGCAGTGACTGCCACTGATTGTTGTTGATCTGCTGTCTGCTGTGTTTCACCGGCTTAACTGATCTACATTCTTTTGCTTTGACAATTTCCAGGTATTTCACTACTGCCTGAAGTTGTAGACATGAATGGAAGCAATGAAACTTAGCTTATTGTTTATCATATCCTTTTAGCCCATGTTAAAACTTAGTTAAATACATGTGTACTCATTAAGGAGAGCCCGAATATGTAATAAGCTGTATGTGTTGTAACTGTGTTAACTTCATGTTTCCCTAGCCTGTTGTAGTAGAAATGGTCCATTGGAAACACATTATGCGATAGATAGATGAATCAGTGAAATACATATTGTTATAGGTGTCAATTTGTTCAAGTTAAAAGTGTATAATAACTAACATCCGGTGTAGAAATAAATAGAGGCATAATGATGGTAGTTTGGTCGAAAGTTATGAATTAGTAAGTACCACGCTCAATGTTCAAGTAGTTAATTGTAACAATAAGCGTGTAAATCCTGTTTTGTCTATAGCTTGTTAAAAAGGGGAATCAGGACGATTGATGTATCACTCCGTTGCTATTAGATTATCAGTATACTTTAGCTCGTGTATGTCTACTATGATCTAGATCCTTTACACGAAAGCCGGTTATCAATTTGATTAGATTAAAATCGGAAACATGTTCAATATTCTTTTCTTAAATAAAACAAAAGTTTTCTGTTGACTAAATTAGCTTAGCTAATTTGAATAGAAATCGAAGTTTAAGTAGTCTAAGAGCATAGTAAAGAGGAAATCGTCTTCTGGCGTTCAATTTTGAGTCGGGGCTCTATTGAATGGCCCAAATAAAAGAAAATATCAAACTAGTAGGTAATGATAAACGATTAACATTTTCTTTATTAGAGACAAACAAAAATAGAGAATCATAGTTCGCTTCGAGGTTGCCCTTTAAATAAAATGATGAGACGGGCCTCGCCGCATTACACACAGAATTGCGGGGTCCTCAATTAATTATTACAAAAACCTTAGACTTGGAAGGACCGTCTAGTGAATTTCACGGTCCTTTTCTCAAAGTAAATAGACGATAGACTCTTTAGGCACGACTTGAACTAAAAATTACTTTCCTGAATACGGGTGTGCATTTATGTGACCCAGATCTTACTCTCGGCGAAACTGAAATACATTAGAGTCGCAGGCGTACCGGTTACGGTGCGGCTCGAAATGTGTTTTCGTAACGTCGCAATTCTTCTAAAATTAAAAGCGGAGCATTAAAAGCACATAGTTAAAATATATAAAGAAATCAGATAAGAGTAAAAATTGCAGTTGAGCAACCGTGCTAAAACCACGGAATCCGGGAGTGCCTAACACCTTCTCCGGGTTAACAGAATTCCTTATCCGGGTTTCTAGTTTCGCAGATTATATTACGGAGTCATAAATTTCCTCGGTTCGGGATTAAACCGGTGACTTGGGACACCATTATTTTCCCAAGTGGCGACTCTGAATTAATTAAATAAATCCCGTTTCGATTGTCCTTTAATTGGAAAAACTCCCTCGTGCCCTCGCGTGCGCGTAAAAAGGAGGTGTGACAGCTCTGGCGACTCTGCTGGGGACGGACCTCGAACTTCGGTTCGGGGTCTAAGAACTCGAGCTCATTTAAATTGTTATTTTGTCTATATCCGATTTTATTACATGTTTAATTAATGTGCTACATGTCTACCGCTTTGATATTCGTTGTACTGTATATACAAACTGCTATATGTTTATCGCTTTTATATTGCGTGAACCGTATATAAAATTGTGCCGAAAACCCGTCTCTTCTTACCCCCGGGGATGTGCTTACTGGTTGAGACTCCCCTTTCTGTTAGTGTCAATACCAAAAATAAGAAAAGAGGCAGGATAAGTTACAAAGCCGGACGATCCCGCGGGTCCCCGGTACGTAGCTCCCTCCTCAAATCCGAGTCGTCCGCTCGGGTACACGGTCTAGTATCATTGAAAAGCATGAGGATATTGAGCCTAGATTCAGGACGTTTATTTGCATCATCTCTGACTTAGGGGACTCAACACAGGGGTTGGGTCCGTCTAGGACAGGTAACCCGAAAGGAAAGACCATCTTGCCATATCATATTTGTTGTGAGCATTTATTTAGACTGGCATGCTGACCGGGTTCCTTTAAATACCGAAGAAAAACGGAAAAAGAAAAAACACAAAAGGAAATAGTATGGGGAAGTAAATATATCAAAAAAAAAAAAAAAAAAAAAAAAAAAAAAAAATATGTTTCACCAACAAGTCCACGAATTTAGTTTGCCAATAAAAGACGGCAGAAGATTGACTTTGCCGACAAAATGGGTTTTTGACAAAATGTGTTTTTGACAATCAATAAAGGAAAGATAGTTGTTTTGACGGACCGAACTACGCGAGTTTGATTCTCACCGAGTGTGAGATACGTAGGCAACCTCTAAACGGGTCCAACTCCCATATATTTCAAAATTAGTTTTAATGGCGGAATGCCAAGACATTTAATTTTGCCTTAACAACCACTCTTTCTTACCAGTCAAATCCTGAGGCCCGTTTCGTTTTTCAGAAAAGATAGTTTTGGGACAAATAAAAATTTCGTTTTCATCTAAGAATTACCTTAAATAAATGTGCAGAATGAGCACGAGTCAGAATACAACCGAAGCTATCATAAACAAGGTCCCCTTAAGTTTGCATAGGTGGTGGAGCGACTTGGGCGAGCAAGGACAAGATGCCGTTAAGTTGTACTTGGGAGATCTAGTAGGGCTGCTGAAAATTCCCCCGAGAGGAGACATCATACGAGCTTTGATCTCATTCTGGGATCCGGCACACAATGTGTTCCACTTTTCAGACTTTGAACTCACACCAACACTGGAAGAATTAGCCGGATATGTCGGAAGACCAAAAGTCCCGATGAGGGAACAATACCTTATTGCACCAAGGGTAGTGACGGTACATCGGTTTTTGGATACGGTAAAGATCCGCAGAACTGTACACAACCCAGACTTATCAGAAGGGTTCTGCACTTTGGCATTTCTGTATGACAAATATGGTCACTATGGGGGCTTCAACAAACACGAAAGCAAAATCTGCAGCGGGGACAATCGATTAAAATGGGAGGAGCATAGACGCATCGCCTTCATGATAGCTTTCCTAGGTTCATTGATATTTCCTAGAAAGGATGGGAACATCAACATACATGTGGCAGGGGTCGTCAGTACTTTGATGAAACAAAACAACAGTACTTTGGCTCCCATGATAATATCAGACATCTTTCGTGCACTCACCATCTGCAAAGCGGGAGGGACTTTCTTTGAAGCATGCAATGTATTGCTCCAAATGTGGATGACCGATCACTTATGCCGCCATCCGCAATTTATGAGGTATAGTTCACCAAAGAAAACTTGTATAGAAGAATTTCCTGCGAGGGTTGAGGGATATGAGTTGCCAGAGGGGATCAGCGGATGGATACGACTTTTGCGTTCGACTACAGCCGGCGGAATAGAATGGACGTTTGGTTGGCTACCCGTGGAAGAAGTCATATATGCATCGGCCGCAGAATCGTACTTATTGCTAATGGGCCTCAACAGCATCCAGCCCTACGCACCAGGTCGAGTATTGAGACAATTGGGACGATGCCAAATAATCCCGAAAGAAGAAGACCTCAGCCCGCATGTAGTTGAAATTGGACCGGGAGGACAGTTCCCTGAAGCACTGGTCCGAGAGATTTGGAGTGAGTGTCAGACATTAAAAATAGACACTCGGGTGCGAGATCGAGCCCGGGGCGAAGTATCGTCGGAATATCCCGCATGGTATAGTAGAGATCTGGAGCATCAAAGGCCCGCAAAAAGGCCTCACCTCAGGGAGTTTGCTGGAGCGTCACGAGAACAATGGGACTGGTTGGCCAGAGAAGAAGCCTATAGAACAAAGATCAGCAGGATAGAACAACGGACCCAAGAACTCCAATTTGAAATGGATGTGCAAACCGCCGCCAACGAAGGAGATAAAAAGAAGTTGGCACAAGAAAATGACTTTCTGAGAGCTCAAATTCAGCAAATAAAAAGGGATGCTGACAGACAGTTGAGGAGTCGGGCAGACGAAAAACTGATAAAGGGTTTGAAGAGCGAGGTTGCCGATGTCCAAAGAGAATTGGAAGAGTCTAAGGCCCAAACAGTGAGGATCCGAGCTAGCTGGAGAAAGGAGGCACATCAACATGCACTTCACCTACAACGGGTGGAAGAGGATTACACCGATATCGTCACCAGTTTAAGGGAAGCAAATGTTGTCCTCAGAGAACGGGTTTTCAAGCAAGCCCAAGATGCTAGAACAGACCTCGACCGTTGTCACAATTTGATGGCTCGACTGCAAGAACAAATAGACAGGCTCCTAGACCAAGTCACCAACAACGCTCAAAGATTGGGGGCGAAAAACCAGCAGATAGAGCGGCTACTCGGAGAAAGGGACATGATCAAGGACAGAATTGGAGAAATCGGGCACTATGTCACCATGAAGTGCCTAGCTTGCGAACGAATGCCCCGCGCCGACCTTTTCGCTTCAATTATGGGTTATGTTCATCGGATCATGGAAGAGTTGAGGGGACTACATAAGGACCTCACACCAAGGCCCGCGGCAAGGCCGAATGATGCCCCGCGGGCCCCCAGGGATTTTAGGGCATTAGATTTTTGATTAAAAAGTGTATTTTGAAATGTTGGCATTTTTATCTTTATTTTCCCAAGTCAAGCATTTTTCTTTTGTTTTTGCTGATTATTGTAAGACGTGTTTTGTAACTGCACGGTTTTTGATATAAAAGTTACTGAATTTTGCCACAATCTTGTTAACAGAACTACGCTCGGTCTGATTCACGCAAAAACGTGATACGTAGGCAATCCGCATAAGATTCGACCACCACTAAAAAGAAAGACAAGAATCCAAAGGCTAAATAACAATAAGGTTTGCAAAGATAGTCGAAAAAGAAAAAAAAAAAAAGAAAAGAAAAGAAAAGGAAGAAAGAAAAAGAAAAAGGGCCGGAATGACGCATGTTAAAGAGTACACGTAGAAAGGGTTATTTGGTTAGGTGCATTGCATCCAACGTGCTATAACATATCCGTCAAACTCGGTGAACTAACAAGTTTGTTGCGTATTCCAGAAAGTTTAGCAGTTGGTTTGACAGAATATCCTGGCCAACCATCCCTACCGTACTAGATCCAAAGGACCAGTTACAGTAAGCATGTCGAGTTCCGGCAAGAGTCTCGAGGAAGAAAAGTCCGAGCTACAAATCATGAAGGAAGAAGTAGACCGGTTAAAACAACAGATAACAGAGATGCACCTGGCCTGGGCCAGGGAACGGTCTTCACCAAACCGCCCTACTCTCGCCTCAGCTCCGGAACATCCGCCCGTCGATCCTTCAACAAGCGCCCCGAGCTATCCATACTTTCCGGGGGAAAATCCATATGCCACCCGCATTCCACCAGCCAAACCAAATCCTCCTCCAGTCACCCCCGTCTTCGTGGCACCTCCACCTGCTCCTCTGCAAAGGCCGGCCAGCGAGCCATATGTTCAGATCCATGACAACTCTTACTATCCTCCAGAGCCTACTTTCAGGGCTCCTGAACCACAATCACACACACCTCACTGGGATAATCCGGCGGAACCGGAAAAACACTTCCAAAATTCGGAACACGAGGAAGTTGCCAGAAAAGTTAAAAGCCTGGAGCAGTCCTTCAGGAACATGCACGGTTTAGGCAATCAGGTCAGCGTCGCCTATAAGGATCTGTGTCCATTTCCGGACGTCCAGTTGCCAGCAGGATTTAAAATGCCCAAATTCGACCTATACGAGGGGCATGGTGACCCAGTGGCCCACCTGCGGGGTTTTGCAGTAAAATGAGAGGGGCCGGAGGACGGGACGAGCTTCTGATAGCCTACTTCGGCCAGAGTCCGGGAGGATCGGCGTTGGAGTGGTACACTAGACAGGATCCCAGTAGATGGTTTACGTGGGATGATCTGGCTCAAGCTTTTATCGGCCAGTTCCAATACAATCTTGAGATAATCCCCGACCGCCTATCATTGCTAAAATTAGAGAAGAAGCCTGCTGAAAGCTTCAGGGAATTTGGTTTCCGATGGAGGGAACAGGCGGCCAGGGTAGATCCGCCGATGAGAGAAAGCGAGATGGTGGACTACTTCTTACAGACATTAGAGCCCACCTACTTCGGACATCTGGTAACGTCCATAGGCAAATCATTCACCGAGGTAATAAAAATGGGGGGTATGATCGAGGAGGGTTTAAAGGCCAACAAGATCATGAGTTACTCAGCACTGAAAGCCACCACGCAGGCTATCCAAAGCGGTACTGGAGGAGTACTGGGGAAGAAGAGGAGAGAGGAAGTTGCGGCCGTCGAGTCCGGGGCATGGTTCAAAAATAGAGGCCCCGCACCCCAATATAGCCCACCCCAGCCTCCCCACCAAAATTACCCCCACCACCCATATAGCTACCCGCAACATTATTATCCCGCACCTGATCCCCATTTTACGGTCCACCATGCACAATCCTATTCCGCACCTCCTGTTCATGCACCGTGGCGTGCGCCAAACCTTCAGAACAATCACCCACCCCCAAGAGCTTACAGAAACCCCTCGGGCGCGAATTTCCGTCCGAACCAGGCATTCAGGGGCGACAGGGCGCCGAGGCCAAAGACTTTCACTCCCTTAGGAGAGTCTTACACTAGTATGTTCCACCGGTTAAAGCAGGTAGGGTTGCTGAATCCGGTTGAAGCTAAGCTGCCAAACCCTCTTCCGAAGAACCTGGACCATTCAGTAAATTGTGCCTATTGCTCGGGATGTCCGGGACATGATACAGAAAAGTGTTGGAGGCTGAAGACGGCCATCCAGGAGCTCATTGACACCCGCAGGATCGAGGTCCGGACTCCAACAGAGCCCAACATCAACCAAAACCCGCTTCCAACTCATCATGAGACCAATATGATCGAGTTGGTACGGGCGGAGGAAGGAAAAGAGAAAGCCTCTCAGACTGTAATGATGATTAAGTCTAGCGGGGCAGGAACGAGAAAAGGGCCAAGCTTTGATGAGTCGCCCAGTTGCAAGAAAGACATACCAGGAGAGTCAGAAGCAGGAAAGGAAAGTGTGAACGAAGTACCGGCGAAACCGGCCAAGATAGTTGTACCAGGGGCAGCAATCAAGCCCATCTTGACAGTAGCGGGCGTTCGAATGGATCCTTTCATCATCCAGCCGGCAACGCAGTTGCCAGTAACTGATAGCCGGGCTATCCCATGGAATTATGCTCGGATTACAACGACCTACAGAGGAAAGGAGGTGAAAGAGGAAGTTTGTGAAGCCCAAGGTTGACCCGCTCGGGAGATGTTTTGCCCTCGCGGAATTGAGGAAGACCACTCCGGCGGTATTGAAAAAGCCGGTCACTGATGAAGAAGCAGAAGAATTCTTGAAAAAGATGAAGCTGCACGACTACTCTGTCTTAGAGCAGTTGAAGAAGACTCCGGCGCAAATATCATTGCTATCCTTGCTGATACATTCCGAAGAACATCGGCAAGCATTGATGAAAGTCCTGAATGAGGCACATGTACCGGATAAAATCTCAGTGAGCCATTTGGAGAAGATCACCAATAGGATCTTCGAGGCAAATCGGATCACCTTCACCGATGATGAGTTGCCTGAGGAAGGCACCGAGCACAACAAGGCTTTATATCTTACGGTGAAGTGTGAAGAGGCGGTGGTTACCAAAGTTCTTGTCGATAATGGTTCCAGCGCTAACATTTGTCCTCTCTCTACACTGGGCAAATTAAAAGTAGACATCGGCAGGGTACGCGAGAACAGGGTATGTGTTCGAGGATTCGACGGAGGAGGTAAAGCGTCGGTTGGTGACATAGTGCTAGTCTTGACAATTGGGCCAGTGGAGTTCACCATGGAATTCCAGGTGCTGGACATGGTGGTGTCGTATAACCTCCTAATAGGGCGACCATGGATTCATGCCGCAAGAGCAGTTCCATCCAGCTTACACCAGCTCGTCAAGTTTGAATGGGACCAGCAGGAGATCGTCGTCCATGGAGAGAACGATCCACAATCAGGCACCATCATTCCCTTTGTTGAAACAGAAGAAGATGTCGGGCCGTGGGTGTATCAGGTCTGCGATGTGGTGTCCGCCCACCGAGTTCCGGAAGGGGAATGTATTCCCGGCGACCGAACAATTACTACGGATGTCATGGTGGCGCATGAAATGTTGCGACATGGTTTCGTACCCGGTAAAGGGCTAGGTGCATCTCTGCAAGGAATTATACAACCGGTATCAGTGGCCGAGAACTTGGGAACCTTCGGTTTGGGATTCCAGCCAACCTCAGAGGACATCCGGCGAGCAAAGAAGAGAAAGCAGAAAACATGGGTGCTCCCAAAGCCTGTTCCACGCCTTTCCCAATCTTTTGTCAGGTCCGGAGCAAGAGGACATCCAGCGCCAAAGATTCCCGGTCCTACGGTCGGGCCAGACGAAGAGTTCTTCAGGAAGTTCGAAAACCTATTCACAGGATGTATGTATGCTCGAGGACGGTGAAGGATCTAGTCACGCCGAGATACAATTTGTGGGACCAAAGGCAAAACTGAATAACTGGAAGGCTACTCCTCTCCCTGTCCGGAAGGAGTCTTGGTAGTTTGTCTTGGATTGTTTTTCTTTCGAAGTTTTGTATTGGGGGTTTATCCCCGGAGTAAAATCCCGTTTGTTTTGTTTATTTTTGATTTAAGTTTGCAGTTTGTTTTCCCTTTGTACAATTCCCATCAATGAAATTTGGTTCCTTCGTGTCTAATTTTGTTTATCTTTTCTTCTTTTTACTTTTCTGAACAGCCTTCTTGCAACTGATCTTAATGACATGGCGCACTTAAAGATTAATCAACCCAGTCTAGAAAGTCAATCGGGTTTGGAAATAATAACACATGAAATAAGAAGTGACGAGAGTGAGTCGGAGTACGGCGATGATGAAGCCGTGGAAGAAATCGGTGAAGAATTAAGTCACTTCGAGGAAAAGCCCAAACCGAACTTAAATGATACTGAGGCCGTTAATCTAGGGAATGCTGATGACGTCAAAGAAACCCGGATAAGTGTCCATATTGAACCCAGTCTGAGAGAGGAACTGATCAAAACACTCATGGAGTTTAAAGACATTTTCGCATGGTCGTACGACGACATGCCGGGACTCAGCACTGATCTAGTGGTTCATAGATTACCCACTGATCCGGCATATCCTCCCGTCAAGCAAAAACTGCGGAAATTCAAGACGGAGATGAGTGTGAAGATTAAGGAGGAGGTAACCAGGCAGTTGCAGGCGAAAGTCATTCGTGTCACCCGATACCCTGAATGGTTGGCTAACGTAGTACCGGTGCCAAAGAAAGACGGAAAGATCAGAGTATGCGTGGACTATCGCAATCTCAACAAGGCAAGTCCTAAGGATAATTTCCCACTCCCCAATATCCATATCCTGATTGATAATTGTGCCGGACGCGAAATCGGATCCTTTGTGGACTGTTATGCGGGATATCATCAGATTTTGATGGATGAAGAGGACGCAGAAAAAGACGGCTTTTATCACACCGTGGGGAACTTATTGCTACCGAGTGATGCCGTTCGGTTTGAAGAATGCGGGAGCAACATATATGAGGGCGATGACTACGGTATTCCATGACATGATACACAAGGAAATTGAGGTGTACGTGGATGATGTGATCATAAAATCTAGGCGTCAAGAAGACCGTGTTGCTGACCTCAGGAAGTTCTTTCAAAGACTCCGAAGGTACGACATCAAGCTTAATCCGGCCAAATGCGCATTCGGAGTTCCATCAGGAAAGCTGCTAGGATTCATCGTCAGCCGACGGGGCATTGAGTTGGACCCCTCCAAAATCAAGTCCATCCAAGAGTTACCCCCGCCAAGGAACAAAACAGAGGTAATGAGTTTGTTGGGAAGATTAAATTATATCAGTAGGTTTATTGCTCAGCTTACGGCAACTTGCGAACCCATATTCCGTCTGTTGAAGAAAGACGCTGCGATAGAATGGACGAAAGAATGTCAGGAAGCGTTTGACCAAATCAAAGGGTATCTGTCAAACCCACCCGTACTAGTTCTACCTGAACCGGGTAGACACCTGATTCTTTATCTAACGGTCTTGGAGAATTCGTTCGGCTGCATACTTGGGCAGCATGATCTTACTGGCAGAAAGGAACGGGCCATTTACTATCTCAGTAAGAAATTCACGGTCCACGAGGTTAAATACACTCATTTGGAAAAGACATGTTGTGCCTTGACTTGGGTAGCCCAAAAGCTGAAACATTATTTGTCTTCTTACACTTCTTACCTCATTTCACGTTTGGATCCATTGAAGTATATTTTCCAGAAGCCTATGCCTACAGGGAGGTTAGCAAAATGGCAAATATTACTTACAGAATTCGACATCATATATGTGACAAGGAAGGCTATGAAAGCTCAAGAACTGGCCGATCACTTAGCTGAAAATCCCGTTGATGACGAATACGAACCTTTGAGGACGTATTTTCCAGATGAGGAAGTATTGCAGATTGAGGGGTTAGAACCAACCAAGGATCCAGGATGGAAGCTCTTCTTCGATGGAGCGGCGAACGCGAAGGGAGTCGGAGTAGGGGCTGTGCTTATATCTGAAACAGGACATCATTATCCTGTTACTGCTCAACTGCGTTTTCACTGTACCAATAATATGGCTGAGTACGAGGCATGTATCTTAGGGCTGCGATTAGCGGTGGACATGGATGTACGGGACGTCTTGGTCTTGGGGGACTCGGACCTTCTGGTACATCAGATTCAGGGAGAATGGGAAACCAGAGATTTAAAGCTTATCCCATATCGTCAGTGTTTGCATGATTTGACCAAACGCTTTCGATCGGTAGAATTCAGGCACATCCCGAGGATGCATAATGAGGTTGCCGACGCGTTGGCTACTTTAGCGTCGATGCTACATCACCCGGACAAGGTTCGTGTCGATCCGTTACATATCCAGGATCCGGGATCAACATGCTTATTGTAACGTGATAGAGGAAGAGGTGGATGGTGAGCCGTGGTTTCATGATGTCGAGGAATACCTCAGGTTAGGAGTATACCCAGAGCAAGCAACCGGAGATCAAAAGCGAGCTATTCGGCGGTTGGCGAACGGATTTTTCCTTAGTGGAGGGGTGCTGTACAAAAGAACCCCAGATTTGGGATTGTTGAGATGTATAGATGCAAGTCAAGCCACAACAGTGATGACGGATATACACTCGGGAGTTTGCGGACCACACATGAGCGGATACGTATTGGCGAAGAAGATTCTTCGAGCAGGATATTACTGGCTCACGATGGAGCGTGATTGTATAAGTTTCGTGCGGAGATGCCATCAGTGTCAGATACACGGAGATTTGATTCATTCTCCGCCGACTGAATTGCATACAATGTCCGCACCATGGCCGTTTGTCGCATGGGGTATGGATGTTATTGGACTTATTGAGCCTACCGCTTCCAACGGTCATAGGTTCATTCTGGTAACGATTGATTATTTTACCAAGTGGGT
Organism: Nicotiana noctiflora; assembly: GCA_032618575.1. Lineage (NCBI taxonomy): Eukaryota > Viridiplantae > Streptophyta > Magnoliopsida > Solanales > Solanaceae > Nicotiana > Nicotiana noctiflora. Next base: position 2,594 of record JASVEL010012420.1, on the reverse strand, counting down.
GGAGGCCAAAACATTCAAATCAGTGACCAAGAAGGCGGTAGTGGACTTCGTACACTCCCACATCATCTGCAGGTTTGGAATTCCAAAGATGATCATTACGGATAACGGTGCAAATCTTAACAGTGGATTGATGAAAGAGGTATGTCAACAGTTCAAGATTACACACCGAAATTCCACACCGTATCGCCCAAAAGCAAACGGTGCGGTCGAGGCGGCAAACAAGAACATAAAGAAGATATTGAGGAAGATGATAGAAGGGTCTAGGCAGTGGCATGAAAAGTTACCATTTGCGCTGTTGGGTTATCGCACTACCGTCCGGACTTCGGTAGGTGCAACTCCTTACTTGTTGGTATACGGGATTGAAGCAGTAATACCCGCAGAAGTTGAGATTCCATCCCTCCGAATCGTCGCTGAAGCTGAGATTGATGACGACGAGTGGGTCAAAACCCGATTAGAGCAACTGAGCTTGATTGATGAAAAGAGATTGACAGCAGTATGTCACGGCCAATTGTATCAAAAGAGAATGGCGAGAGCATACAACAAGAAGGTACGTCCCAGGAAATTTGAAGTGGGACAGCATGTGCTGAGGAGAGTTCTACCCCATCAAGCCGAAGCGAAAGGCAAGTTCGCTCCAAATTGGCAGGGACATTTTGTGGTGACTAGAGTATTATCCAACGGCGCTCTATGTCTGACTGATGTCGAGGGAAGATGCACCGATATGGCTATCAATTCTGATGCGGTTAAGAGATATTATGTGTAATTCTTTAATGCATTTGTCAACGTTTGGTTTCGTTTGTGTGTACTTGGCATTTTTCGGAGAATGAAATGACAGAGGCGATTTTTCTACTACCCAAACACTTTAACCTTTGTTTCCCCATTTGAGCCTTAATTGTTCTTTCATATACCCTCTTTCGGAATCATCAAGGAAGATGTGTAACAGAATAGAAAAAGAAACAAAGAAGTAATACAAGAAAAAGTGAACTACGTTCGACCTGATTCCTCAAGAAGGATACGTAGGCGCCACACGGCTCGGTCATAATAAAATAAAAATCAAAAAAAATCCCCCAAGCAACAAAACTGGGGCAGAAGTCATTGTTTTCGTTGGAAAGATAGTGTGAATTCCGAAAGTTGTAATAAGCTAACCATTGAGGCTAAACCCCTTCCTTCAGCCTCACGCGCAGAAACCATATCAAGAACCAGAAAGACCTCTCGATCAGTATTTGAGAAATGCCAAGTCATGTGAATGAAAGCCAAGAGTGACATCCCGACCCTCGATTGAATTCAGGATGCACAAGCCGAAAAGGGATAACGTTTTAGAGGGAATCTCAGGGATACCCCGTCGCAAGGAAAGAAAGCATAAATGAGAGAGTCTTAACGGTGAAAACCCTCGCGGGCACCTTAAGGCGAAGGAAGTCGAGAGAAGTAAAATGAGAGAATCTCATTAGTGAAAACCCTTTGAAGGGCACTGTGAGGTGACAGGACGAGATGGTTACAAGATGTCTGCGTGAGACAAGGTTTGGACATCCATTTACCTCTAGCAGAACGCGGCATCAGAAAGTGATTGACATGAATAGACTGGGAAGTTTAATCTCAAAGGTGCGGCATAACATTGGATCAGGCACACATTCAGATAAGTTTTCCTATTTTTGAGTTCAGAAAAGTTTTTCTCTTCTTTTGTCATTTGCGGTCGGTATTCTTTTCTTTTCTTTCATTTTTCGAAAATTGATTTTTCAAAGCTTACTACCAAGTCTCCCAAAGCAGTATATTGAAAGTGAATAGGCACGGAACAAGGCAATGAGACAGAAGTCGTTACGATAGTGAGATTGGGACGACAGGTTGAGTGGAAGGTTCGCAAGAATTATGGAGTATGATGGACACATGTGGCATGTCCGAAAGATGATTTCACGCAACAGATCACCGGCTAAAAAGAGTCGGACCAAACCAAAGAGTGGAATAAAAGGAAAAGATGAGAGGTCGTTCGTGGAAAAAGCATCTTCCCAAGCAAGCGTCAACGTCGTCCTCAAAGTTCGAGAGAGGCCAAGCAGCTGAAAGAGAATGGCCTCGACAAGAGTGGCACGACCACTCGCGGCGTTTTGAAACTAACAATTTTTCTTTGATTTAAAGCAGGAAAAGAGGGTCCGACGGCAGAAAAGCATACCGTCCAGAAGTTTATCACACTGGGGCAGAAAATTTTCTCCTGTTGCGAAAATTTTCTGGGAAGCAAGACTCGGAGGATAAGTGTAGAAAGCAACACAAGACGGAATGATCTTTGAGCCTGGTATCATCCCCAGCAGTTATTGGAAAAAGAAAAAATGGCTTCGAGATTCCTCCAGCGGTATTACATTCCATAATTTTTTCAAGGGAGCAAAAGCGTGAGTCCCACAGGAGGTATGGGAAGAAGGAAGAGAATGAGGGGTGAAGGAAACAAAGAATACTTCCTCAGCGGCATCACCCCCAGCAGGCGAGTAAACAGTTCCAAAAATATCCCCAGCAGCCAGAAGAAAAGTAATACGACCGGGGGAAAGCAATTCCAAGACAGGATAATTCAGAAGAGAAGGTGGTCCGAGAGGCAACGCAGGAAGAAGGAAACGGTA